>JAECUM010000606.1:0-27256 GCA_016617855.1 Megalonaias nervosa
CACTTCCATTTGAAAGAAAGGAGGAAATTTTCTGAATATCTGTGAGATTTGATCAGATAGACCAAAATCAAATCGACAGTTGTTTATTTACACACGTACCAGGTTAAATCAGGGGGAGGATAACAGAACAAATCAAAGGGAAGGCTAACTAATACATGCATGGAAATACCGATGTCACAGATGTGGTAATGACGTCAAGTTCAACTAGCAGACTTGCCACACTTGCTTTGAGCCAATTGCGATTTTGGGTGTCTCTTAGTGAATACTACAGCTGCCAATCACAGAATACAGAAATGGCTGATCTGAGAGGAGTTCAGAATGAAGTGATTATATGAATCTTTAAGCTGATTAAAACTGGCAATTGTATTGTTTTTGTTTTAAATTTTATAATGGGGTCCACTGCCTGACAATACTGCATACAAAATTGTGTGATAATGAAGGAAAGTTGTATTAATTTGGCAGTTTAAATTACATCTATATAAGCTATTATTAAATGCAGTGTTTCATCATGAGTAATTTTTTTTTGTCCAATGTCATCCAATTAAATCGTTACCCCATTAATGATAATAGTAATAATGTGGTCTTAGTACAGCGCCTGATCTTTAGAAGCTCTAAGTTCTTTACAATATTAGATAACACATAAAAACATGTACAAAGACAAGATACAACAAACAAACAATATAAATCTGCAAAACAAAAAACATGCTGACAATAATTAAGGAAGTAAAAATTACTAAGTCTCTAAGTCTGTTCTTGTAGTCAAAATAGGTGCGTTTGACACACTTGTTTTGTCAGGAGAAAAACCACCATTCCTACCACCATTTTTAGTGCATGCTGATCCACCTCTTTGTTGGTACTAGCAATGGCCAAAGTCACTAAAGGTGATAAAAACTGTGGGATCACAATTAATATGTATTTTAAAACAACACATTTGGCAATCAAAACATTCCAGGTTTTGTGGTGGCCAGCCAAGTTGCGATGTAAAATCTTTAATAGCTGCTAGTGTAACAGTTTTAGCTGGTTGAAGGCACACCTATGGCACCAATGATTTCATTTATCCAGAGGTTGAATTACAATGGGGACTAAATTTATGCAGATACATAATTTGTCACTAAATCAGTGAATTAAAAATTTTAAAGGAAATTCAAGTAATTCAGAAAATAATGGGAATTATTATAATAAATGCTGCTGGATAATAAGTGAACACTAAAGTTAATTGAGAGCACAATCCAGAGCATTAAACTAATGCATTACACAATTCAATATAAAATGAATTTTACAAAAAGGCATTAAGTATTTTTCACATACATTATTAGTTCTAATTAAAGATACATGTCATAAGCCTCAAATGCTTAAATTAATAATTTAAAACCTTGTGTTCAAACAGCAAAATCAATTATTTCATATGGCTTGTGGCCAAGATGCTAGTAACTGAGTAAACAACAGATTTCTTAAACTTTTTCACATTAGTGGGTTCTTAACTCTTACCCACATTTTAATAAACAAAATAACTTGAAAGAAGATGACTTTGTAACCAATACAAAAGTTCATGTTTAAGAACAGAATTTCAGAATAATTTATACTTACAAGGAAACGGTTATGAATTCAAAACTCCAGTTCGACAATCCTATATCAAATGCACTTGCAAAACCTGTCAGAAAATGAACATTTTATAAGAAGCATAGCCTTTCATGAATATAAATACAGTAAAACCTGTTATGAGACCAACCCTTCTGCCAAAAAGTGGTCTCTCAAGACAGGGGGTCTTTCATAACAGGTTTGTGCAAAAGGATTGGTTTCCAAGTTCAATATTTAGCACTGTTTTAAGAAGAACAAATACCCACATTCATTGTACATGTATTCTTGATTCAAAGATCTCGTTAAATATTGCATGCATTTATCTAAAAATAACTTTACATATGAATAAAGACATATATCCATCATAAACCATTATTGGTAATCAAACTTGGGATTTTCCAATGTTTAAAATGGGTACTATTTTGCAAACAGTCCCCCCTTTTACACTTCTTTCAGCTAGGTTAATTCTTTCTTCCAGCATTAGAATATTTCTCTTTTTCATCTGAGGTTCTGCCACTGTTATTAAGGTGTTGATGTAAAATGACTATATTGGTTTGATCAGGTTTTGGGGAAATGTGCAATAAATAAATACCTATGTACCAATGAATGAAACCAAAAGCCATAATCTGCAAACAATATAATTATTTTGAGACAAGGTTTAAATAAGCTCATTCAACCCAAGACATTATGGATTAACTCAAAAGGCAAAAGATATACTCAACCAGCAACAGTGAAACCCTCTCAGAATTTTCCTCCCTATGGTATTATTGGTGTAGTGTGGGTTTTCTCAAAAGATAAAGAAACAATACAAACCTTTAAACTAACTAGGTATGTCCATGATTATTCCCTCTGATGAAAGAATGATTAATCCTACTGGGTATTCACATGACCTCAGCTCTATCATGGCCGTTAGTGACATGTACTTGAGTCTGGTTTACAACATGTAACAAATGACACTATATGCTTGACTTGTAAATTTGGGAACACTTGTTTTAATTCTTAGAACAGTCTTTACTATTTAAGCATTCATGGTTACAAAGGATTAAATAATAGTGGTGTTTATCTCTGTTCAACTTCGGTGTTATATAGTCTGCACTTTTGCATGCATAATATCCTTCCTAAGCGGTCATGGCTACAAAGGATTAAATCAAGGTAAGTGGTGTTGGTCTCTGTTTTTTCTATGCAGTTGTTCATAGCAGTGTCAAAATGCATATTTTTCTAAAACATCAGAGTTGCCGGTCACGTTCTGCAGGTGGTCGCTCACAACAGTGTGTTTAAATAATAAAATCAATCCATGCATTACGATTGTGGTTGTAAATGACAGGTGGTCACTCATTGCAGAGGTCACACATAACAGGTTTTAGTGTACTAAAAATGCAACAGACCTGTTCAATTTATTATAGTTTGTGAAGTACACTAAAACTTCAACAGCAGATAGGAAAATCTGATGCAATGTGAAGTCGGGGTCATTGATGATGTTATAAAGTCAATCTGAAGTAAAGGCAAGCATCCACCAAACTCACAATACATTCCACTCCTAAAGACAGACTACACACTGTTGACTTGGAATAAAACTGCTTTTTCTTTCTATCAAATATAAACCTAAAATTATGCCAATATCTTTCACAACATAATTTTTAAATCTTTTTAATCATTTCAAACATGGTCATAATGGACCACTAATGACTATAAGTGATTAATATTTAAACCTTATTGCTGAAAGTCCATCTTGAAGAATTTTCCAAATGCTCAAATCTGGCATGGACAACACAAAGAAAGCTAATAGTTGATTCATACAGCAAGATACTACCCAAATGGTTAGACCCTCCAATTTTCTGGACAACACATTTTCCAAATTTATAATAGTTTAAATAGTACAAAATTGATCTGGACACCAAGAAAGTTTTTTTAAAAAAAACTAAAGCCACTGAAAAAATTTCAAGTTGGAATTCACTCTATGGAATGTTTACCCACACACAGAATCTGGTGACTGAATAATCAACCCTCAGGCCATGAAACTGCTTTCATTACCCTATTTTATTGGTGAGTTAACTGCAGGTGTCAATAGCTGACATGCCCCACAACTCATGATCAAGCAGATCAGTAAACAAATCAGATGCAAGCTTGTTAAGATAATAATAAAAGAGAAACAACCTTTCATCTCGAGACAGCTGAATTAATAACTGAATAACTTTGATATCTGTAAAATCAGTGGTCATCAGCTTTAATATTTACTGCTAGAGCATACACAGGGAGACAAAGCAATCATGTACATCATTTACTATTCTCAGTCATGTGGATTAACTTGTGTTATATGCAAAAAATTGTTTAAAAATATATGTGGGTCATTATCTTTGTTTGCCCTTTTCCAGTCAACTAAACTGGGTTTACATCCGTCTTTGATAAAGATGACTATGACATGAGAGTTTCACAAGTTTTAAAGTCTCAGCTTTCTTCAACGGAATATTTCATATTCAATGAAAACATTTAAATACCCCAATTCTTTTCTTCTCATACATGTACCACATATGCAAGCATTTTTATTTCACTCAAAATATTGGTGTTTCTGTGAGCATATTTGTGTAAATAAATGGCTGATTTAAACATCAGGTCTAGTCTTATTGTCTGGTGCCATATTTATTGTTGATAAAATCAACTAAAATGGCACATACACAGCATAAAAAGCATCGTAAAGCAGTCTAACTTTTAATATCACAATTGACTGGATGCTTGCTTGCTCATTTCTTGCATAAAATCAAGCATTCTGATTAAAGATGTCAAAATTTTAGAAACAGTCACCCGAGTACCCATCAATCCTAATAATCAGTTACCTGGGTACCTAATCAAAGGGAAATTATATTAAATGTGAACCTGAACTGCTTTGTACGTAAGTTCATACATGTCAACCCCCTGAGAGGTGTAAACATAATTATTACTAATATGAGCTGCAAAAAAGTGCAATCTGAGACAAAAAAGAGTAATCTATATATTACATGCCATACTGGTAATTACAGAAAACCATATAAAAAAAACATACATTTATTTTTCTACTTATCTGGATCTGCATTTAGTTAAAATTCTTGTCACAAATCAGCTAAATCCATATGGATTAGTATGAGAATACAGACATAAAACAAAATGATAAATTATTTATAGATAACATTCACTTTAACTAGTCTACATCACATGTTTCACTTTCGCTGAAAGGTCATTAAGTCAAGTCCACAAATTCTGAATGCTGTATTACATCACTGGCGAATTCCTCTTTCAAAATTTGTAAAGCACTATTGATTTGTCCTTTTCCTGATGCAACATGTTCTTCAGTTTAACAAAACCACTCTCCTCTAACATATTTTAGTCATATGACATCCATGAATCACACTGATAAACCCCGGTTCACTTAATATTTCGTGCCATGTTTTTTTCAATAATGACTGGTCTGCTATTTAAGTGTGCATCAGACTATAATGAATCTGTAGCAAATGGTTTCAAATTCAAGAAACCCATCTATCTTCCTGGAAACGTGTCATGTACAGTGACTATGAATATAAAATAAGGAAAAGTTCGACATACATAGCCAAATGGTCGCACACATAAAAAATACAAGATCAGTAGATGGAGGGCTACGATGGATCATTGTCATACAACACAGGCCTTGAACTGTACTCATTATCCTGTGTCTTGCTCTAACCTGACATCACAGATAAAATCTTTGATCTGAACATGTTTTTACATGGATTAAGTGGGTATCCTATGGCTAATTTTATTATCCATGTAATTATGAATGGCCGGGTACCTAAGTACTGGGGTACCCGTTGATACCTTTAATTCTGATAAGATCAGACATAAGCTAAAAATATCGGGAAAATGAGAGAGAAAATCTGTTCTTAAATCAGACTCATTTAAATCGTCCATAAGAAAAATTATGGAAACAAGGCATAAGAAACATGTGATGTGTGTTGACAATCATTAACAGGTTAAAGTAACTGATGTAAGTGTAAGTGATAAAAAGTTAAGACTGAGATGTATGTATTGTACCAAATACAAAGTGAAAAATGTTTGGTCTCGTAAGGGTATACTAAATATACATCGGTTCTCCATAGAGACAGTGTCTCCAAGAATAATACAAGGGCAGAGAAATAGTAAAATTTTAATTTCACTAAATTAATTCCAATTTTATGAGTGATATTCCCAACAGGTCCAAACATTATCTGGGGCACTGACAGATTGTCACAGTTTTACAAACAAAAAAGAAAAACAAATACTAGAAATGCAACTGAAATTCTTCATATGTAAAAAACACACTGAATCATTATTATGCAAGTGTACTTTATTGGCAAGCAAGAATATATTGCAACCTGGTTTACTTACCTTGATGTACTTGCCAGGCTCATAAACATACAATCATGACAATCAGGATATTAAATTCCAAACAATATTTGGGAAAATTTATCATTTTCATTAGTACACTAATTATCTGCACAAAGAAAAACATTACTTTCTGTTGGTGTCCAGATTTTGGATCTACAACTGTAGCAAATTCAAATGACAAAATACCACAAGAGAATTTCAAACAAGTGAGTGGTCAACTATAAATTTCCATGATTGTGCAATCTACAGCTGTTAAAATTCAACACTAGAATTCATAAATTAGACTCACCCATGAATACAAATAAAACCTCTCTCATGCATACTCATACCTCAATTTTTAAAAGGGCCACAAATTATAGTAAGGATGTATTCTACCTGCCAAATGCAATATAACAGCTACTCAATGACAATGAAAATCAAATGTTCTAAGCATAAATTCCATGTACTTTATTTCTGAGGGAAAATTATGCCCATTTATAAAAGCTATTTTGCAGTCGGTTTCCAGTTTTTGTTTATAAACTTAAATGCCAACCAAAATAAAATTCCAAGATGGAAAATGCTGTGTGATGATGCACACATTTTATTTTGTCAAAGTTTGGACTGGATTGTGTTTTCTGTTTAATGATGACTTGGACTTTGTCCCTGCTCATTGTGAGTTTGTTCATAATGTAAACTGTCGTTAAATATTATTTAGATACGGTGTAATGGTACTTTTGCTTACCTGTTGGGGCTATTCTTTTGAGGTTTGTTCCCCAGGATAACATTACTCTGGGCATCTTTGTCTTGCACTCGATCAGTGAACGACATAATCCCGCCAGGATAAACTTCACAATCAAATGACAGATAGTCAAGGATAGTGGAAACTTAAAATGCTGTAATAACAAGAATACTGAAGGTTTACTGTTCCGTAGTGTTGGGATTGGCCAAAACTTATTAAAAGATCATCAGTTTCAACTAACAATTCATAATCAATTATTATTCAGTTAGGGTTTATGTTTCCAAATTGGCCAGCATACCATGCATTTAGACCATATGACTTCAAACAAGCACAGCGGCAACTATACATTGTAATTAATTCTAAGTAGTGCCTAGATATATTACAGTAAGGTAATTGCTAATAGAAAAACATTTAATAAACTGCTAATAAAAGAAGTTTATTTTTGTTTAGTGTCAAAAGGTCCAGATCACATTCCACATCTGACCGCTTCAGTGACCTAGTGGTTAGAACATCCGCCTCGGATGCAGGTCATGGGTTTGAACCCCAGCCAAGTCATACCAAACTTATAAAACTGGTACTAACAGCTGCCTCGCAAGGCACTCGGCATTAAGAGGTTAGTGTTAAGGCTGGTCGGCCTGGTGTCAGGATAATGTGACTGGATGGGACATGATGCTACATGCCAGCGGCATGATGCCCCAGTGCTTCATATCGCTATAAACTGCCAGACTGTAGACACTGTAGCAATACAACTGTAAAATTGTTGTATGTTAAAAATCTAAATCACACACACACACACACACACACACACACAAGTGGCACCATTTTCAACTAGGACCAACCTGGCATAATAAGAAGTCTTCAAGTGAAAACATCATGGAGCAATGCTAGCACGAGTTTCACGATGGGCACTGTTTCAACCATAGTGGACATCAGATAGCACCATTTTACCCAAGAACAACAAGACATCATAAGATTATTCCTGTAAAAACCCATGGTAACATGACTTTCCATTCAGAAAGTGTATAGATAACAAGATTTAAAAGATGGATACTGTGGTGACCATACTGGATGTCAGATTAGCACCATTTTAATTTTCATATAAGAATTCTTTCTGTGAAAACCCCATCTTGATATGACCATCAATTCAGGAGGAGTATCAATAACAAGATTATCAAGCTGGCCATTTTTATTTAGGACCAACTAGACCATGGGATGAATGTATGTGCAAGGTTTCATGGCAATCTTCATATAAGTAGTGATAATGTATGCTAATGTAATGACATCTGACAGACAACAGATAACAGACCATTCCATAAGCTTTCCTGGTTTATGACCCATTGAGCAGAAAACTGAACCAGGAAAATATTTTTTTGCAGTTCCAACTATACAGAGTCTATCATTAAGTTAAATGCATCTTTTAATGCTGAATTGATGACCAAAAGCCCCTGGACCAAATTAAATTTTTCAGTGTTTGGAGTTTTGTGGTTTATTAAGATTTTACATTTTCACTACTGAATGAGATGTGACCAAGTAAAGTCACATATAAATTTTTTTTTAATGTTTGCATACAACTCCACAGCCATTCCATTTTTTTTTAAAACAGACATCTGTACCTAAAATTTTGTTGTATCTATACGTGTGTCTATGATTATATGTCAGGTTTCATTTTACCCTGCACAGCTTAAAACTGTTGAAAGACAACTGTCTGGTCCTACAATCTGATTAAGTTTCACTTTTATGCAGTTCATTTTAGTGTAAAATTAACATTCAGGACCTAATATTTCTTTCCATTTTTAGTGAGTGGGGTTTGGTTAACCAGGTGAAATTATACTGAAATTAAAGAGAGAAAAGTACCAGACTAGAAGCACGATCGGTTTCAAATGGGTTTCAATTCACTGTGGTTTCAGTCATTAATGATATCACTACAATGAATTCATTAAAATATTACAACTGCAATTTGTTTATTTACAGGAGGCTTGTTCCCTTGCTCACCTAGTGGCTCAATAAAAGTATACAGTCTGAAATATTAGGACTGCGGCACAAAACCAGATTACTCACAAAATTTGTCATTTATTCACTGGTAATTTTACTTACAGTGAATATTTCCTAAAGAATTTGATTGATTAAATAGCACTATATCACACCATCAAAAGAAAACTTACATGGATAAACCTTTGATTATAGAAAGTAAGTCCAATGGAAAAGAAGTAGTAGAAAATAACGAGTGCCAGTATCCGAACTGCTGAGTAGAGAAATGTCCGAGAGCACAAGGAGTTCTTAACCAACTGGGCTTTTGGTTCGACCACATCATGAATAACATGGGATGCTATTTTCTTCTTCTTTCCCATTGTGAGATCACTGGCAACTAAACCTGTAAAGACATGAGAAAAATGACTCGGTAACATAGTGACTGGATATACCAATGTATGATACAGACCCAACTGTGAACAGAGTAGACTCCAAATTTAATGCTCTAGCAGAACAGAGTCATATGCACTTGAACAAATATTGAAAGCATAATGATTTTTGATCGGTTAGTTACTAATAACATTTCAACGCATTATTGGCTACATGATGCCATGGAAATGGGAGCTAAGTTCCTTTCCCAGGGACATATCAAGGTATCAAACCTTAGTTTACGAGTCAGATCCTCTAACAGCTTAACTACAGAGGCTCACATAAATATTATGAACAGCACAGACCCGGATCTGCTTATTTGTTTGCAAATGGGTATGTACTGCACAAGGGTAAATATGACAATATTCAGAGAGAAAACCTGCATCACTTACATGTGACTATACCATATCATTCTTAATTTTTCACCCCAAAAATGTATCATGAGGGCTATCAAGGACCCTAGATTCCATGCCAGATAAGCATCACATTTTTAGAGAACATGCATTTCTTCTCATCTGTGCAACCCACATGATGCATCTATATTCCCTTTGATGTTCCCTGCTGATCATCTGTATTTGCAAAGAAGTTATTTGTTTGTTGTATGCAGGCATGCAGCCAGTGTGACTCAATGCCTAAAGGTACTGGCTGATGTTTCACTTGAATATTTAGCTATCTTATGGTATTATGGCAAAGTTACACAAGTAGTGACATTTGTGTAACTGCATGAATACTGAGTACACAATTTCACAGAACATACAAATTTATTAAGATTACTTGAATAACATGACCGCTTTCTTAACATATTTAGTGTATGTGGGTGTTTTGTATGAATTATTCATAAACAAGAGTCTTGAAGGGTTCTACAGGTGAAAAAGAACTTCCAGGAATTCAAGAAATGATCATTTCTTCCTTTAACCTTCTGAGTGCTGAAACCAACCCTGAAATTCAACAGTGATAACAAGATTTTCACCATAATTAAGTAACAATAAGATTTTCAAGATGACCATTGTGGCAACTACATTGGAAGTCAGATTAGCACCATTTTCAATGAAAACCCCATGCTGATATGACCAGTCATTATGAGGTAGTGATAACAAGGTTTTCAAGATGGTCAGTGGCAGGCATATTGGATGTCTGGGAAGCATTGTTTCATTTAGGTCCAACTAGAGATAAGTTTAGCAAAAACCACATATTGATATGACCATCTACACAGGAGTAGCTAAAGCAAGATTTTCAATATGGTCACTGTGATATCCAGATTGGTTGGCTATTTCTGCCACTGGATTAACAGTAGGATTGCCCAAGATGTTATTCATAACTTCTCAGTCAATCACTGTTCAGTAAATAGACAAAGCATTCTGAGTAGGAACTACTGACATTCTAGACAGGTTCTTGGCCTGAATGTAACTACCACACACATGTGGGCCTGGCACAAGCAAATCTTTTAAGAGAACCAGAGCAATATGGTGGTCTTTGGTACAATGAATGATGTTTTGATTGCACATTTGTTCATACAGTCTCGGTAAGAATTAAATTTAGATCGTCCATTTTTCAAATTATGAAACTAGCATTAATTTCACATATAATATACTCATATCATTGTCTTGCATCCTTTATAACTCAATTCTCCAGATGTGCAAATAATGAGGGACAAAAAACAGTTACAGGAGGTATCAATTTGAATTTATTATCTATTCTTGCCATTGTCTACAAGAAATTATACAGGTCAAAATAAGTTAAATATCAAGATTCTCTTAAAGGACAGTTGAAAATTTACTGTTAAAGTAAGACTGCTAGTCATCAGATAGAATCTTAATACTCTGATATAAATAAAATGTAGATAATGGTAATATGATTATGAAATATATCGTTAAAGTATGTGTTTCTTGTATACATGCATAAATTATAATAAAAAAGAAACATCTCAGAAAATTGGTAATGACAACTCTTTGTGAACTTTACAACTCAGACTGTCATTCTAGACAGTGATGCTGATACAATTATCCACTGTGAGTCATGTTGCTGCTACATGTTTTGTTGTTGACTCGAAGTTTATTATGGCTGGAAGCTGATTTACCCCGTGAAAATGTTAATTATTTGTATGAGGACTTACTGATTGGAAAAAAAATTCAGTGAAATGGGTTTTTTTAAAAAAAATTTTTATTTTCATTGCATCTTTGTTTCAATTCACAACTGATAACATTAGGCTTTCGGACAAATTTTTCTGTCTGTCCCTGTTGATTGGTTGATTATAGTAAATGTAATAAAGGTCATGTCAGCATTCAGAACCAACTATTTTAGTAATAAGTGTCATTTGTTAGAATTTGATTGCACCTACCTTTAAATGATATTTTTTCACTTTATTTGGATCCTCATACATCCATATTCCATTGAAAGGTCATTATTAACATCAGGGGATAACCGATTAGCATTTTTCTACTGATTTCCGATTCCGGATTTTGGGCATGAAATTTTTCCGATTCCGTATACGATTCAATTAATCGGAAATGCTAAATTAAAAGGTTTTTCAAATTAACTTTTTAAACCGTGTTTCACACGTTTTGCACATCACACCGACATCACAAGGGGAAGGATATGGCAGGACTATAGCAAAATGCAACGAAGTTCAAAGCCACAAAGAATCCATGAAATGTTTTTATTTTTGTAAAATGCACTGAAACATTATAAATGTTTTTTCTACGATCACATTGTTATACATAATAATTATAAAAACTTACGATTTTACAAATAAAACTCGCAAACTGAAATCCACGTGTTATGGCGCCCTCAGTATTTATTTTCCTGTGATATTGTTCTTGTTTTATGGCAAAGATATTATAATATAATAAATTTAGAAATGCGAGTTAAAGAGTCTTGAATATTGATATATTTATGTAGCGCATAATATAATATAACATAACATAACATTAAAGTTAAGCAGTTTATTTCTGCCATGTTTCATCTACCTAAGTAAAAACATGCAGTTTAATAGATAATAAAGAAATTTAATAATCAAAATTTATAACTTCCAAGTTCTTTGCAAGAAATAATAGCATCTCCGTTTTTTCAGCGGACATGCTAGATCGTTTGTCACTGCAAATAGCACCTGCGGTGCTAAAACTTCTTTCACTATCGACGCTAGAGGGCGGTATTGAACAAAAACGTTTAGCGACAGCTGCCAGAAGCTGGAACGTTTTTGCCCGGGATTTCCAGTATATAACTGGGTCCGTTGGTGGTGAAGTCCTCGGCTGATTTTTCTCAACTAGATACGAATCCAATTCACGCTGGCACGTGAATTCAGATGACAGGGATGCAGAGGCGAGATTTTGGTCGGATGTGCTAGAGGCAAATAACTCCTGGTAGTAGGAATCTAGGCCAGTCGAAGTTGAAGGTCCTGGATCCACTTCTGTTGAGACTGGAATGTTGACGGCGGTGATTGTTTTTTCATACTCGATCTGTAGTTCGTCCATTAACATGCGCTTTACAGCATCATGCCCATGCGCATTAAAAACCAACAATTTGTAAGTGGGATCCAAAACCGTTGCAAGTGCACACAACTTGTTTGTCTCCACTTCCTCATAACGTGTACGCAGATCTTTCAGCATGTCCGCACGCATGGGCTGTATTCCGATGTCATCTCCGACTCTTGCAGGTTTTGTTAAAGTTGCCATGAGAACGCGAACACTGGGGATGATCATGCTTGCTGTTGCAGTAGACATACTGGCATTCCTGGTTTCCTGTTCGAATGGTTGAAGCATAATCAAAACCCGTTCCATCAAATTCCACTCATGTGCCGTTAGATTTGTAACCCCATCATTTTCCTGACAATAGAGGGCAATAGCTTTCTTTTGTTCTATGAGGCGCTCGAGCATGTAGAACGTAGAATTCCAGCGGGTTGTAACATCCTGGATAAGACGGTGTGTCGGGTATGGCGTGCCGTCCTCGCATGTCAAAGACTTCTGGATTCTGAGAAATTGTTCTGTGGCTTGAGTTGAATGCCAAAAACGCCCAACGATTGTACGAGCAGTGACAATAGCATCCATAACGGATCTTTGACTTAAAAGTCCAACCTTGACAACTAGCTGGATCGTGTGGGTGAAACATCCCAAGTGATCCAATCCAGATAACTCCGCCGCTTTTTTCATGCTCGCACCATTATCCCGCACGAGAACTCCACGTTTTTCATCTGGAACAGACCATGCTGCTAACATTGCAAGGATGTTATCCGAAATAACTTGGCCCGTGTGTCGGTCTTCAAGATTTCGTAGTGACAGAACAATGGAAATCCTGTTCCACTTGCTGTCAATCCAATGAGCAGTAAGCGAAATGAAAGCATTCAAATTATTTGTGCTCGTCCACACGTCACTTGTAAAACTTATGTAGGCTGCTTGTTCTAGTAAAATAACAATTTTACTCTTCACGGCAGAATATAAGTCCAGAATAAGCGTTCTTGACAAATGGACTTCGGATGGAATAACGTAACGAGGTTCAAGTTCATTCAGAAAGCGAGTGAAGCCTACGTTGTTAATCATGCTGAAAGGCATAGCATCAGCCGCAATCATTTCTATGATCTTCTTAGTTATGATTAACTGGCGCGGGTTGTTAGCCTCAAACGGTTTTTTCTTTTCTAGCAGGAACTTTATTTTCTGTACTCTGTGTTTCTTTCCAGGCTGCATTACTTCTTCGGCTTTTCGTTTCTTTTCGATGTCACAGATTCCGGTATACTTTTTATATTCATCCGGATGTTTTGCACGCAGGTGATTGATAAGTCCGCTGGTTCCAAATGAACGTGGATCATTACCTCCTCGTTTTAATTTATCCTTGCACTGTGGAACCAAACAATCTGCCTTTGACTCGTCTATGGCATTTATCTCAAAATAATCCCATATTTTGCTTCGTTGTTTTTGCGACATTTTAAAATAAAATTATTTTTTTACTTTTAGCAGATTTTCATTTAATTTTATTGTCTGTAAAGGCTTAGAAATATTTTGTTATTGTGGCCAATACAACAAATTCTGTATCTAAATAGTGCATGAGAGGGATGTATGTCTAGAAAAAAAGTGACAGTTTATGGAAAGTCGTATATCAAAACTCAAGATTATCTACAACATAGCATCGCAGTATCTGTCAGAACTGTAATGTGAGATTAATGATGGATGCAGCCGCAGAGTCTCAACATTTCAGCACAATTTTTTCACACTGTATGCTAATATAAATTTCATTTACATTATCATACAGTTCCAATACATCCACGCAGCATATACGCTTTAATTTTCCCGCCTAATCATTTATGTCGACCAGCTGCCAGTTACGACCCATACTTTGTTCAACAATTAGTTGATCTTGCCGCCAGGCTATAATTTTCCTGCCTTAATCATTTATGTCGGCAAGCGGCCAGTTCCATCCTGTACTTTATTCAACAAATACTTGATCTTGCCGCTATGCTTTAATGTCGCGGTCGGATAAAAATAAAACAAGCTTTTGTTTGGTCCTATAAAGTTGGCCTCTTGCGGTGACTTAAATAAAAGCAATGAAATCTGATCGATTCTTGCATTTTCCAAAGTGAAACAAGTTTATTGTGCTGTGAAAGTTTCCTTATTAACTTTATTTATATTTACGATTGTAAGAATCATTTTCTTTTAATACCTCATTAGCATGTGTCAATGTATTCAATATTATGCCTTCATTATTGAGGATGCTGACATAAATGGGTAGGAGTGTATTATATATTTTAATAAATTTAAATCTTTCGGTCTAACTCAAGTATTATCGTTTCACCCCGTTGTGTTGACCATATTGGACTTTTCTGACTTCTTATTTAAATTTATTAGCGCACTATCGAATGACACGCAATGTTAGACACGGTGCTATAGAAATTCAACTTTATTATTTTTATTATCCGAATCGGTCGTTCCTGCCTTGTCCGACTCCGATTAATCGGAAGTTCATACTATCCGGTGGAATCCGATTTCCGGATCAAAAGTTGGTTATGCCCTAATTAACATGTCCCGAGAAATACTTAAAGAGTCAAGATAGACATGAATTTTAGGAAGAAGTGTCTTCTTTTGGACAGAACAGGGAGAAGTGAGAGCTCAACAGGGAGAAGTGGACGTGAAGCAAGAAATGCAATATATATATATATATATATACAAACACACACATATATATATATATATATATATATATATATATATATATATATATATATATATACACACACACATATATATATATACAGTGTATATATATACACACACACATGTGTGTGTGTGTTCTCTTATTTGAATTATACCCTCTATTTCCCATATTTGCATATTCATATTTGCATTTAACACTGGATTTAAGCAATACTTTATTTTCAAGTAGAAATTTTTCTGAGTTATTTTGGCCATATGATTCTAAAAGAGAATAACAGAAACTACATTGTAACGAATTTTAACTGAGTAACTAGATTATATTATTGTAATTGCAAGTTAGTTGTTGTTGTTGTTGTTGTTGTTGGGTTTAACGCCATTTTTTCAGCACAAGATAGGCTATACATGGCGGCCAGTATTATTGGTGAAGGATGAACCCGGGAAAACCCTGGAAAGAACCACTGACCCACCAGAAGCTACTGGCAAGCTTTCTCACATACCCACAATGGCCGAATCAGAGACTCGAAACCACGCAGACAGAGGTGAGATGGCAGTGACCCATAACGAAGAGAGTTTTTGCAAGTTAGTAAAAATGCTTAATCAACTACCCTTAATCAATAATGGCAAGAAGAAAGATTTCTAAACGTGTTTTTAACAACCCCTGTTGTACCATGTATATTAGGGCAAATGCATATGTGTATTCAGATATATTGTTCGTCCTAATTTCTTTGGTGTGGATAAAACATTATTGTAACTATTCATACATAACACACTAAAATGCATAAAGTTACAGACATGGCTCCTTTATAGTCAGCACATGAACTAAACCCTTCTTTCCAACCGAATCAACACAGACATGTGAGTACATCTATTTTTAGGTGGGGTTTTTGTAATGAACTCACTCACTTTATATAAATTCATTACAACATTCCATTGATAGGATTCCAAATTTGTGGTTTATTTATTGGCTATGTACTTGTAGTAATTTTAGGCATTGGTTAAATAGTATCTGCTAGGCTTTTTACCGTATTTTCACAAATACGAGTCAAGTCAGAAAACAACTTTGACCTTACAGCACTTTTCGCGAATTCCACAACATAACATTGTCCCATACATTTCTGACCTAAACAATTGCATTTTAAAGTAAAATTTTAAATAACATAATACCTAGGCTTTGCTTTCTATGAATTGTATATTTTTCTGAATATATCTGCCCAATGATTTATGAAAACAGACAATAAACTTGTACTTCCCAGACAGCGATGTCTGCCATTATTTCCCTGTTACTGGTTCACTTACAGTTTCAAACTAATTTTATGATGAAATAGTGTACAAGAGGCAGTTAAAATATCCAGATCACGCACAAATTCCTATTTACATACGATTGTCAAATTTTTGAAACACAAGTTAGTATGTTCTATCATCAAAGGATAACATGTGGAAATCAGGCAATGATAGTTGGTAACTTACTCGGGAAAGGGTTAATGGTCAATCAGCTATCAAAACACATGCATGTGCAAGAGTTTATTTGCCACATAATTTATATCAAAACTAGGCCTAGCTACTGATGGTTTGATGAATACATTTCACTACAACACAACACTAGAACTAACCTGGCTAAAGCAAGGGGGCGTCTCAAAATGTATGGTCAGTCAATGTACCTCTAAAAAAAAGCACAGGACGAAGTCGTTTTCACCTTCCTAACAGAAGAAGGCGAAGTTTACATTTTTTGGGCGACTTAGTCACCCATTTCGTCTGGTAGTGTGGCCCCTGATTTACTGCAAAATCAATGCTAAATCATGTGGACATTTTGGGATAATGATAACCCAAAGGTGTGATCCAATACAAACTGGACTTAATGTCACACAATGTGATGTCACAATGAAAGCAGCGCACCTTCAAAACAAATTCATACTACCCTGTTATTTGTTATGACAGACCTGAAATTCTCTCTTCTTGACCCAGTTTCGCACCAGGCTACCATTGTAAGTGTCCGAATAATATTTGTCTGGAAGTTTTTTGATGGCATTTAAGGTATAGAGCATTCAACGTTCTGAAACTGAATAGGCCTTGCTTAAACTAATTTAATATTAAATTTTAGAATAACAATTAAAATTAAATTTCAGTAAATGCTCCTACATGACCTTTATCACTTATTATTGTGTAAACAAATGCTGTGCTCATGATATGGCTAAATGGTATCTTTTGATCCATCTCACACCACCTAAAGAAACTTCAGAAAACCCCAAGACGCTCCAAGAACACCCCAAGGCTCTCAAAGAACACCCCAAGACTTTACATTATTGTACCAAAACTCTCAAAAATGCTTCATGGATCAAAAGAGATCAGCAAACACATGCAATGATATTGACACTGGCAAATGACATTAGTTGATGGTCCCATTTCCAGTAACCTACAGAAAATCACTATTATACATCAACAAAATCTCTTTAATTTTATCATTTTCTGAACAATTTCCTCATTAAATGGTTACACACTGTACTTCCTACATTTATTTTCTTATTAACTGTTTATACACAGATGAAATTTTCAATTTAAAATCATATATCATAAATTTTGGCAGAAAAGTTCCAAATACATGACCAATGATTGTTATAAACTCCATGGCAGTGATTTCCCTTGATTTTACTTAGATGTCAAGAAAAATTGCTGCATGCAGATTACTTGATGTACCAGATGAAATTTATGTAGTTGCTGTAGGGTTTAATGTCATTTTTCAGCACAAGATACGCTATACATGGCAGCCAGTATAACTGGTGGAGGAAGAACCCTGGAAGAGCCCAGGAAGAACCACTGACCCACAAGAAGCTACTAGCAAGCCTTCTCATGTACCCACGTTAGCTGAGCTTCAGACTCAAACCCACGCAGACAGAGGTGAGATGTCAGTGATCCGGAATGGTAAGCATTTTAGACCACTCGGGGCCCCTAAAATTTATGTAAACTGTTTGAATATACTGATCATATAATGTTTGGTATCATCACAAAAACAATAAACTTTTTATCAACAGTAACTCACAAACATATAATATAATCATATGGTCTTAAATGGCAATGCAAATGAAAACAATTTAACACTCTCCTAACAACATCTAACCATTACCTTCAGGCAAATGCCGACAATCTGATGAAACTTACCATTTAATCATTAAAAAAGAACACACAGATGCTCCTGCAGGAGATAAATCCAGCTGCTTCATATTGGATGAAACAGGAGCATTGACAAGACACAGGAGGGAAAATAATTTGAATTTTTCAATGACTGGGGAATTTGGGACTTTCCAAATGGCAATACATGTACCATCAAATCAACTTTTGACACAGTATGGAAACCTTAAAAATGAAGAGGCTAAGAATACAAAATACTACATGAAACGTAGAGTTAAGGGCCAAGTAACCTGGGAAGTAATGGATCCTCAACCAGATGATGACAAAATAGTTATTTTGAGCATATATTATGCTACACTTAAATGTGACCCAAATTTTAAGAAAAGAAATACTCCAGCATCAGCAACGCCACCCTTTATGAATACCAAAGCAATCATCAACCATTTGCAGCATCACATGGTAACAGGCATGAAAAACATTTTGTAAGGGTTCAACAAAGATCTTTTGATAAAATAAAGGAAAAGAACAGATATAGAGCGACATATAAGATGACTCGACGACTTGCACTCACAGCACTAGAGCAGTAAGCAACGTCAAGTAAAATCAAACAAATAAAGTAACCAAGACTGGAAACTTCCTCAGTCAATAAATATTTAAGCATGCTTATGTAACCGACAAAGATATGTTCTATTCTTTTTAATTCTTGATTTTATAATGAAAAAAAATAATGGGAAAATAAATACAATTACAGGGATCATGCAGGGCTTTGCCAATGTTGCAAATTGCAATGTTTTTTCCTTATTGGCAACAAATATACCATCTGGCGATGTTCTGGGGTGACAACATTTTTGGCTGTTAAAAACTGTATATACAGTCTTGGGTTTGGAGTGGAGAAATTCAAAGGCACCATGACAAGAAGCCGCAAACTTGGATATAAAATTGCACTGGAATCTATTGTTACATAAACAAATCCTTTGTTCATATTGACAAACCACCATAATTGTTATATCATAATCTGCTTATGCTGATGTCTGGCCTTAGTACTACTGTAAGCCATAAGATACCAAAACAGTCATGCTACCTGACTAGCTACAATCGACCACCTCTGACGGTGGGAACAGCAACTACCACAATCAGCCAGACGACAGCAATATTTTTATCTTTTTGAAAAATGTACCAGAAAAATAGTTTTGCTGAAACTTTAAAGAAAACTGATTATCTTTAAAGCACTGATCGTTCTGTATATATACTAAGCAAATAAAAATAATTCTGTCTCAATGTTCTACAATTATTTGATGTTGCTGCAGCAATAACAAACAGGCATTTGTTTGGTCCTTCAGAGAGGGCCTTTAGCTTCACCTTCAATAACACATGCACCTTCATCAAAAGCCGAAGACCTCTGATCAAAGGAAGTCATCAACAAACTGAAATAAAAGCATTGTTTCATTTTTAATAGTGATTGAGTCTAATTTATTGTGCCGTGAAAGTTTCCTGTTTGAAACAAAACAGTTGATGATTACGATCGCTACCAATGGTGCGCCAAAGCAGCTGATAAAAATAAAATTGCAGGAAAATCGTTGGCGGGCCATGATCGTAGCCCCGGGCGACATATACCCTTAGTACGCCACTCTCTTGGGCTGTTTAGAGAGACCTTTTTATACTTCTTACCAATAATGAAGTGTACATTCGTTATGTTCTAGTTCCAGATAGTCTATCCGGTGTTTCACAAAAGAAGGCACTTAAGGTATATTCAGTATCCACTTAAGGTATATTCAGTAGCAGCACTATAACGCCAAATATAATCCTGTAATGTTAAACGTCTAAACTGATATGGATCTTAATGCGACGACGTCAAAGTAAACAGCGTTTTGCAGCGTGTTTCACGGTTGACTGACAATGGAACTAGACAAATTTTCATTAATATCTCACACTCTTGGCAGCCCATATTAACACTTTTCCAATGATTAAAGTATAATTCCTTTAGTCGGATTAAATTTACTTTGATGTTGTTCCTAACCAGAATCAAATTCTGACACAAGCAAGTGGGAGCGTTTTCAGGTTGCATTGACACATATTGATGGTAGCCGAGAAAAGCCGAAGACGGTCGAAATTAAAGTATGTTTCTTTAACGAAATGAATAAAAACATACCGATGTTGAAGAACGCCATATGGAGCCCAGTATTGTCTAGACCAACAAGTATGTCTCCGCTGTTTTTTGTTTGGTTTTTTTTGTTTTGTTTTGGGGGTTTTTTGTTCTGACTGCGGAGACCAACGTTGTCGGGCAGTAGTCCATACTGAATATTTACGCTGTGTTAACCTTCCATCAGTTCTGACGTATCGGATGCTCGCTAGTAAAGTGTCGGGGTGGGTGTCCTGGGTTTTGGTTATCGTTATCTAGAGGTGATCGCCGACGGTGTAATTTGCCCAGGACGAGTAAATATGAATAGAAATTGAGAAATTTACAGGTGGAATAGATAAAGAACTGAGCAGGTATATAGAACAGAATAACACGAGCCCCCGTTACAAATAAAGACAAAATTTAATCAAAATTTCTAACAATAAAGTTCATAAACAGAAGTAATAATACGTTACGATTGAAAGATACACTTCTTTCTTTTTGAACTAAATTATTCAACGAATTTTCAAATACAAAGAAATGATGATACCAATAGCCAATATGTTAAGCGATAGAATTTAAATCATCATTAGATCCAGTGAAATATATCGAAAACATTGCCTTGTACAGTTTCATAACCTGATGGTCTTGATTCAGTCCAAATTCCACAGCGACTCTCCCTTTTGACTTCCTTGTGTCGGTAAGTCTGGGTCTCCTCCACTTTGACTTCCTTGTGCCGGTAAGTCTGCGTCTTCTTCACTTTTGACTTCCTTTGCCAAATTCACAGGTTGTCTCGCCTCTTTCGCCCTTTCCAACTTTGTCTACTTTGGGTTCTTAATACGCAATACGTAGAACGTAGATCGTAGAGCGCAGAGCTATCCTGTCCTTCCAAAATAACAAAATAAGCAACCTAAATCTTCCGTCACATTATACTGGGGGAATAGATCAATACCTTCCCCCCTCGTTATGTCAGATAAATTCTATCCTAATTTCAAACAGATTCTACGGCTATCTAGTCTAACTGGCCATGACAGATCGTATCAACCTAGTTTCACAAAATTAATGGTCAACTAAATGGCTATTCCAACATCCCACCGAGACATTAGTTCCAGACTAGTCTCAAGTACAAAAATGAATGAAATTCCTTGCTACTGTATTTATAACAACAATCAAGTGGTTATCATACGTGAACTCATATATAGGTCGGAGAATTCTCACGGATTCTCGCATCTCAACTAAAATAAGGCATGAATTCTAGATATATAATTTCCTATAATAAACGAAACTATACGTTCAAACAAGTCGTCAATGTTTACATAAAGAAAAATATCATTGTACGGACTCAGATAACGAACACAACACAGGTATACCATATCAAGAAATTAAATCTACGAACTTAAACAAATAAATCCATGCAAATACAAGGAAATAAATCAAACAATCATCATAGTAGTATCAACGAATTACATAAGATTGTTGCAAATACCTTGTTTTCCCAAGCTCTCACTTCCAGAACCGTGTCTGTCAATTTTTCCAGACAATTTCTTCCCCTGGATGATTTCTACGAACGAGTGAGGTTACTTCTTAACCCACTCGGAGTCTATTTATATTTGTTCTCTTGTAGAAAAAGCGTAGACTGATTTCAATTTTGCTATTTTGCACATTTAAACTGAGAGTTTTTCATATGAAACCACGCCCCATTCACAGCGTGACCAATCTGAATGAAATACACTTCCCGCCCGAACAATGTTGAAACAATGCCGTTCGTCTGACAAACCTTGATTACCCAACTGATTCCTGGTAACTTTCAGAAATGAAGTTTTTCCATACCGATCAGAAATTGACCCCTTCTGTCCAGTTTAAACAAACGTAGCCTTAATCAAAAATCGCTAAACTCATGACAGAGACTGTACCAATCCGTGCATTATGGCAGTTTAAACGCACGCAGAACTCCATAAATCTAATTACTCGTACACGTCTCCAACTAAATGTGTTCTACCGAGATCGACAGAAAAATTTGCTCCATTACATGTACAAACGTTTGCCATTTTACTGCAATCCTCTTCATTAATAAACCAATGCATGATAAGATCTCTTCGATATGAAACACCAAAAATTTATTTTTTATGACGGCTTGGTTAGTTTTAGAGAGCTCAAGTCAGAGCCGCATAAGTGTCACTGGAGCCAAATAGTCCCTATTAAAATCTAATCGTGTGGACTGATTGTGTGACACCATGTGAAATATTTAAGTACCGGCGCTACGTCACGGAAATGTAATAAGGAGAAACCATGCAGTTGTGAGGTAGGCAGGCAAAGTAGTCTGAAAAGATGATGTTTTCAAGCCAAAAGAGGTTTCTGGACCAGAAGGCTATCTTCTCCGACAAATGTTTTTATATAAATTTAGAAACCTTTTTTGCTAGAAATCTCATATTAAACAATAAAATATTAATATAAAATGTCTTATTATTCGCCGTCAATAAGAAATGTTGAATTTGATCTAACAAACAGATTTCTTAAAAGATTTAATTCAATCAAAGGCACTCTTCATTTGGTTAAGACCTTTCTTATGGCCCACAGGCAGTGGATGCTGGACTAGTTCTTAGGAAGGTTTATCGCGTGTTAAAATTTAATCAATCGCGGTGGATGGCAGATTATATTGATTTAAATACCAAACGTCGTGCTATTGCTAAAACCGAATTTGAGAAAAACTTTTTCAAGTCAATGAACAATTCTGTATTTGGTAAGACGATGGAAAATATTAGAAAGCTATTCAATATTGAGATTGTAAACGATATAAATCGCAGAAATAAATTAGTTAACGATGACGGTTTTGTCAGTATGAAAATATTTAATGAAAATCTTGTTGCAATACAGCGACGAAAGACAAATTTAAAGTTAAATAAACCAATTTATGTTGGTGCAGGTGTACTTGATATCGCTGATGTACGATTTTCACTATAATTTTACCGAAAAGCAATGGCCAGATTCGGAGTTGCTATTTACTTATACAGATTCGTTAGTTTATAATATAAAATGTGAGGATGTATATCAAGATATTTATAAATACCGTAACCTATTTGATTTATCGGATTATCCAGAAAGTAGTGGATTTCATGATGATGCAAATAAAAAAGTTATTGGCAAAATGAAAGATGAATTTATGTTTGTGCCAGTTAAGGAATTTGTTGGACGTAGAAGTAAAATGTACGCCGTAATTTTAGATCACAATAAACTGACAAAAAAGCAAAAGGTATTCCTCGTAGGTAAGTGTAAAAAATGTATGAAATATGATGATTTTAAAGCAGCGCTAAACAATCATGTCAGATTTATTAAAACAAATGTTATTAGAACAAATCACCATATGGATCCACTTCAATTTCAGTAGACTCGGCCACAGGAATATCATTCGACATATTTATTAAATGCAAAATTGCTCGAATAAACGGTCATCAGGAAGAAAATAGTGTTACGACTTGTCAGCATCATTTCTGGATAACCGACCTGAATTGTATGAGAAATTAATCAACTTACTTTTACTTGTTTATATATACAACATAAACACGCCATGAACACGATTTTGCTGTTGTTTACCTTAATACAAGTGTCAATAAAATTCCTCGTATCGCCTTATGAAGTTTAAACACTTACACTTAACTCCAAAAAAGGCGGGTCTACTAGCTTGTCTTGGTCTTCATCTGATAAAGCCATGGTTACAGGAACCCGTTGTAAACGATTAAGGTATATTTATTAAATGCAAAATTTGACTCGAATAAACGCTCATCATGAACAAAATACATTTACGACTTGTCAGCACCATTTCTAGATAACCGCCGTGAATTTTATTAGAAATTAATAAACTATATTTTTACTTATTTATATATACAATAAAGTTGGGTTCACCAGCTCGTCTTTGTCTTCACCTACCACCGCCATGGTCATACGTGGTAAATATGATTTCTTATATTTTAGTTGCTTTAGATCATACCTGATTCAATTCTCTGCATGGCCTGCATGTAAAACTGATTTCCCCTCTGTTATTTACAGCCTCCCTGTACGTCAGCAAGGATATGCCTGAAATAAATAATTTATTACATAATCTTCCTAGATAAATGTTTTCGATTCATACTCTGTAGGATGTACAATTAAAACATGCAATGGTCAAACATTCATACGAAATTTAAAAGAACAAATGAAGCTAAATATTGCCATCATTAGCAGATAATTGTCTTAACTGTCTTAAACAGAGAATTTTTTTGAATAAAGAACTGTTTCTTAACTTTTTTGCCCTGTGTTGTAAAAGTTAGAAATGGGCAAAAGTCTCATAGATAATAATTTTATTTTCAGTGGTCAGCACCGACATCTTTATATGTTTCATTGTAGAACATGTGACTTCGCGAATATGTCGAGTACGTAAAAATAATAAATGTGTTTGCTCGTGCTCCGCAATTTCAAATTGAATGGTTATGCCACATAAAAGTGAATATGAAGATTGTCACACATGTGAATTATATATATATATATATATATATATATATATATATATATATATATATATATATATAGATATATATATATAGATATATGTATATATATATTTAAAGTTAGTGCATAAACGTGTGTTTTAAGCATTAAGATTGTTAGCATACTATGGCTGATTGCAACCAATTCTAAGGGTAAAACGCATATATGTTATCAAATATGGTTGATATTGGTGGCAATATTGGATATTACATTTATGGCTTAAGCATAGTCTTGTTAATATGAAACTTTATGCATATATTTAAAAGTGTACTTACAAGTGTTGCACGTGCGATGTTGCCAAAACCAACACACGTCACAAGCAATGGCATGTTGTCGTGACCTAACTTCCCGAGCACAATGAATACATTGAACATACGCCATTATACGGATTGCTTATCTTTTCTATAAATCGTAATAAATTCATAGACGGGTATGAAAAACAAGATGAAACAATAACCACCAGAAACTTATTTGTGTGTCGTTGAGAGAAAATTTACACAGCAGGTAATTTAGGAAAACAATATTAAAATTAAGATAAATAGGTTGTAATAACATTAGCATACAAATAAAACCAGAAGCACCTGAATCAGTAATCGCCAGTAAAAACTTCGCCGTTTATATAGGTATGATATGTTGTAATTATTCTATTGTTTGTTGCTGCTCATGCGCATACACCTTATGGGAGTAGACAAAAGGTCACGTGAAAGATGTTTTCTCGTCCCATAGGGTCGGTCCGAGTCGATTCGGTCTTGTGATTTTTGGCTATGGTTGAGTCTGCTTTAATCGTTCGGCCTTTTGTGCTTATGAATACTAAATGGTCATTAAATGCATTTATTAGGGGGACCGTGTTGATTGCTGTATCGTAAATATCAATTTCATAATCAAAACTTAACGAATAATGTTAATAATTCAACGATGTTCATTTTAGTACAGTATATACGCGAACATTACTAATATTTTGCACACATTTGTTCATAATTTCCACGCCTTTGTTTTCCTAGTTTAGATCAAAAGACAAAAAAAAAATCTTGGTAGACAAGGATGTTGACACACGGTGTTACAACTCGTGATTAAATATGTGGCTATCAGAAAGAACAGACGATTTTTATTGGACATTCAGAAGAAAATAATAAGATACAAATTTCAAAGACATGCTTAAATGCAAGTCCAATTATTGAACTGTACGCGTGACGCAATTGAACATTTGTAAGAAAATTATATGAAAGCAATCGAGCTTCTCTCCACTGTTGGTCCAAAAACTATAATGTGAGATCTATGAATATTGCACATTTATACAATTTCTCTGTGCAAAAAACCCCTTCATTTTATACATGAGTAATGGTTGAAACACCAGTTACATATTTTTACACAAAATGGCAATGATATCATTATACAAGTACGTAATAGAAGGTCAGTAGCTACAAAATCTTCGTCCTTAGATAAAGTAACAGTAATTTGAAAGATACATAAATTATTCATGTAGAAGATATTGAGAATATCAGAAAACGTAAAATAAGGAAAGTTCACTAAAAGATATATATAATGGAGAAAGTATAAATGATGATGACTAAAATGTTATGAGTGAAGAAAGAGGCACAAGTACCATACACCTGAAGTTTACAGATAATCGCCTGGGGTAGTTCATTCAGGAGTGTATCAGTAATCGTTACAAAAACTGTTACAATCGTATGACACATCAAGCTCTGTTGAGACTGGAGGCATGGGAAAGAGTTGTGATTGTAGAGACTTGTATATGCTTCTTAATTGTGATTATCAAAGTTTCCTAACACATTAATTAAATCTGTGACAGAAAACAGGTAAAGGAAGTGTGAAAAGTACAATGCGATCGCTGATTCTTTCCTGATATTGGTACTACAGTCTGCGTAATCGGTAAAGGTCTGCTGTTTGCTATCAGTGCTTTATTTTTATCTTGGTGTTAATCCTCACTGACCAGTGCTTCAGTTTTTGCAGCTCAGTGTTTTAGCAATATATATATATATATATATATATATATATATATATATATATATATATATATATATATATATATATATATCTTTGACTTGAAAGTTAATAGATATGGGTATTGTAGAAAAGCTGTCTTCTTCTTCTTATTCTTATTGTTGTTGTTATTGTTATTATTATTATAATTATTATTATTAATCAATCTTTTAAACGGTCCTTTTTAACCCGGGCCTTTTCCGTCCAGATCCTTTCTGACCCGTTACTGGCCTTTCTGGACCGGGCCTTTTTAACCCGGGCCTTTTCCGTACCGGTCCTTTCTGACCCGTTACC
>JAECUM010000607.1:0-45039 GCA_016617855.1 Megalonaias nervosa
AAAATAACCAAGATTGAATTATATCCAGGTCTACTGTATGGCAGTATCTCGCAAATAAAAATCATTATATGAAAACACATTCACTTGAGTGCAAGTGACAATCTTTTCCCCAGTGTGGGTTACAAAAGGATCATTACAGCGAGTTATTGCTGTGTATACTATTTATCTGTAGACATCAACACTCCTTGATATTAATTATAACTACAGATGTCAAGCACATTGAATAAACACAACTGGCAGCAAGCAGTAAACTTCTTTGAATTTACCAACAGGACATCAAAGACAGTGGTTATTTTTATAATAATAATAATGAGAACTTTGTATAGCGCCTAATCTTCAGAAGTTCTAAGTGCTTCACAGCATTAGACAACACCTAAAACATAAAATACACCCATATATAATGATATGATTACAAAAAACAAACACCATGAAATTAGAAAACATAAAACATGCTGAAAATATTTAAGGTAGGAAACATTATTAGGTCTTTAAGTTTGTTCTTGCAGTCAAAATAGGTCAGTTTTAAGAGCGCTCTTGAATGAGATCACTGTGTCTTTGTGTCTAAGTTCAGTGGGCAATTCGTTCCATGTTGCTGAGCCCTGGTATGTAAAAGAACGTTCTCCATATAATTTCATTTTCATAGTGGGAATAATGAGTATATGATTATCAGAAGAGGAGATAGATATGTTGGACTGGAGCCTGTCAGTGAAATGTAGCACAGAGAACAAATTTTGTGTTTGATTCTGGATCGAATGTTGTTACATGTTATCCATGATTTCACATCAGAAATGCACCTGTCTATCCCTTGGATGGTAGCATCAACTTCAGTTTGGTGGCTAGATTTGTATATTTGGGTGTCATCAGCGTACAGTTCGTGAGACACTGGATGATGATCTATGACACTTGAGAGTGGCTGAGTGTATAGAATGAAGAGAACAGGTCCAAGAACAGACCCCAGTGGAACACCACAACATAGATCAACTGGGCTGGAGTGTATTCCATTTGCGGACACAATTTGTGTCCTGTTGACCAAGTAGGGCTTGAACCACAGCAATGCTGTATCATGAATGCTAAATACATGCTGGAGACAGTGAAGTAATATATCATGGTCTATTGGATCAAATGCTGCGGAGAAATCAAGGAGGGTGAGGACTGTAATCATTCCACTATCCAAAGCAGAGAGAAGGTCATTAACTACTTTCAGAAGAGTAGTTTCAGTACAGTGGCAAGGGCGATATGCAGACTGTACATTGCTAAAAAGACTGTTTGAATTTAGATGAGATACAAGTTAGGATAGAACAACTTTTTCTAAGATTTTTTTACATGAATGGGAGATTAGAAACTGGGTGGTAGTTCTTTAAATCATTATGGTCGAGTGTTGGTTTCTTCAGCAGAGGCTTTACAATGGCAGTTTTGAAAAATGATGGGAATTCCCCGGATGAGAGAGAGGTATTAATAACATCAGTTAGTGAAGGCAATATTGGATCTAAGCACTCAAGCAGCATTGATGTTGGAACTGGATCAAGTTTACATGACTTTGGTGCACTCTTCATCACAATTGTATGTACTAAATCCATAGAGTCAGGTTCAAATGCTGCTAACGGTTGCCACTGAAATTCTGTATCGCAGCTGAATGGTGATGACGAGTCAATTGAAATTGTGTTGTCAAGCTTATCTCTAATGGTTTGTACTTTGTCACGGAAGAAATTTGCAAACAGGTCCGGAAGGGCGACTGGAGAGAAGGTAGTGGGAAGTGGTGTACATTTGTTCCTCGACATTAGCTTGTTAGTAATCTCGAAGAGCTCTTTGCAGCTGGAACCTTCCGTGATCTTAGTAATGTAGTGGGCTGATTTCACGACATGGACTATGTTTGTGACGTTCTTCTTAGCGGCTTCATAGATTTGCTTATGAATAGTGAGTCTGGTGGAAAGCCAAAGCCTCTCAGCTTATGGCAGTTTTTTTAGCAGTGTGAAGCTGGTCTCTAACACTGCTATACCACGGATAACACATCTGAATTGATACTCTGTGCTTGGTTGCTGGGGCATGTTTGTAAAGCAGTGAATGCAGGCAGTTATTGAGTTGTTCTGCTGTAGGAGGTAAGCAAGTTGTTAGGTTTGCTTGGATGTCTTGCATTAGCTGGGTTCTATTTATCATACAGAGGCTTCTCTTAGTAGCAAATAAAGGTGGAGGGTTAGGGACTGATATGTCAAGATGGCATATAATGCAGAGGTGATCTGATGCAAGTTCATGGGATACCAGGGAGGACAGTAGAATATTATCATCAGGTCTATGAAGAATCCAGTCTAAAATGTGACCATATTTATGGGTGGGTTGGTTAACTTACTGAGGTTGAAAACATGAATGGAATCTAGGAGTTTTGATGTATATGGGTTTCCAGGACAGTCAAAGTGAATGTTACAAAGCAAGCCGACCTCGGAAGCCGACTTTGGATACTTTGAAGCATTGCAAAGCAAGCCCAGATCAGAAGCCGACTTTGGATTCTTTTTAAGTGTGCTGATTTTTGTTTTTTGATTTTTTTTTTTATATACAAAGACGGCCAAGATATGAAAGCTAACTATGGTTCCTTTTCACGGGAATTTTGAAAATAAATTGAAGCAGTGGAACAAATTTTAAAGTGACACAATATAGCATAGCTGCCAAGTGTCCCGTTTTTTCCGTATTTGTCCCGTATTTTGGACCTGAATACGGGTGTACATTTGTTTTGCAAAAAATACGTTTTTTAATTTTAAAAAAACATAATAAAACATTTCCTTGCAGTTTTCAGTTTAGAACGGGCACTCGGTTCCAGTCTGATTGAAATGTATCGTGTGTATATAGGAATACAGTTCTACAATATGATTGGTTCATTTGAAATCAAGGCTACCATGCCTGTCTTTATCTGCCATATTAGATTTCGCAAACAGTTACCTTTATCACAGCATCTCATCTTTGTAATATTCAACTTCTAATCATGTTGAATAGGAAAGCAGAATATTCAGAATTTTCTCCAGGAAAGACAAGAAAACAGATCTGGAAGGACAACTGTGCCATCTTGTTTAGATTTGTGAAACCACCTAGTAAAGGAGAAAACTTTACGTTTTGCAAATTGTGTAATGTGATTTCGCTATTGGGCATGGAGGTGCACGTGAAATACAAGAGCACGAAAAAGCTAATAAACATCAGCTTGCTGCTTCTTCATACACAACTCAGCCTAAACTTGGATGTATATAAATACCAGAGAGAACCTTGATGTAATTCGATCGAAATTCGGTTTATTAAATTTCTTTTGGAAATGAACTTTCCTCTTTCAGTTACTAGTGTTGCTGGCGATTTTATTTCACACACGTTTTCCAGACAGTAAAATCGCAAAGGATTACTTGTATGCTAGAAGGAAAACAGTTCAGAATCACACAGAATTGAGATCATCAGTGAAAGTTGGTACATTGGAATCAATAATGATTGAAAAAAAAACAAGGTGTGGAAAGGCTCCTATAAACAGCTTGTGTCTGAGTGTGTTGCACTCTTGCACCTTCTGAATGGGCACCTGAATGGAACAGGGTGCCCATCCAGAAGGTGCAAGTGTGCAACACATGCATCTTTGACATTAAATAATTATGTAAGGCACTGTCCTACTTTACTGATGGTTGTATATGTTGTAAATAGTTACATATGCATTAAAATTTTGAAAATCAGTATTTGTTCCTGAAAATCAGTATTTTTGTCATAAGCAGTCAGTAGTTTTTCACTCGGGGTTGGTTGGTTTTGGCAGCTATGATATAGTGCTTCATGCATGGACATTGTTGACCCAGCGTCGCCCAGAATATTTGGAGAAAATAAAATCGTGATGGATTTGTGAAGGCCAGAAGAGAAGCAGATGATTTCGCAAATGAGAGGGAAATGATCAACCCATATATTGAAGACAACTGCCATTCACGCATGACACAGTGTTAGGTGCATAATAACCAAGACTGAATTATATCAAGGTCAACTATATGACAATATCTCGCAAATAAAAATAATATTTTGAAAACACATTCACTTGAGTGCAAGTGACAATATTTTCACTAGTACGGGTTACAAAAGTATCGTTAAAACAAGTTATTGCTGTATATACTATGTACCCATTTGTATTAATTATAACTGCAGATGCCAAGCACATAGAAGCCTGGGTGGTGAATAAACACAACTAGCACAGAGCAGTAAACTCCTTCTTTGAACTTACCAATAGGACATAAAAGACAAAGGTTATTTTGATTACAAAGCAAGCTGACCTCAAAAACCAAACTTTGATACTTTGAAGCCGGTTTTTCTTTTTTTAAAGAATATCAATACAAAGGTTCTTTAATTTCAAAGCAAGCTTATCTTGGAAGCCATCTTTGGATTCTTTTAAATGTGCCAGATATTTTTGTTTTTTTTGGAACATACAAAGATGGCCAAGAGATGGAAGCTAACATTGGTTCCTTTTCACTGGTATTCACTGGAATTTTGAAAATAAATTGAAACAATGGAACAATTCTTAAAGTGACACAATATAGTGCTTTGTGCATGGACATCGATGACCCAGTGTCGCCCAGAATATTTGGAGAAAATAAAATCATGTGATGAAAACCAGAAGAGAAGCAGATGATTTCGCTGACAATATGATATTAACATGGATGAAATTCTTGTGTACTTTGATAGCATTCCAGGACGGACTGACAGTGAGATGGGGGTCAGAAGTGTGAGAATTGGCAAGCCTGGTGCAGATTTGAAAAAATCTGACTTTAGTCCTTGCAGTTTCTGCTTCAGGTGATGTGTTGCCTTTAACAATTTTTCACTGTATGAAAAGCTAAAAAAAAAAAAAATATTCCACCGAAAGAATGAATCGTACATACGCAGAAGAAGGGTTGTGTTGATGAGATGCTGTTGCAGTGGATTAAAGAGTTTTATCTCAAGTACACAGTTTTATATTTTTAAAAATAAAATTTCAGTTGGAGTACATTTTCTGACAAGTAATTTTTGAATGATATAAAAGGTGTCCCCCATCTTACGACTCCAAAAAACGATGTGTCCCAGAACATACAGTGCACAAAGAATTACTATTAAAATTAATTTATGGTGTCCCAACAGATATGGTCTCCCAACATATACGGTAAATACAGTATGCAAAATGAATGTGTCTAGATAAGGGTCAAGAATCCTGTAACTTAAGGCTTTGCTGTTTGCATTTGTTCTTCTTTAGGAATCACTGAACCCCAGACTGCATAATTTATTTCAGAGTTTGAAAACATACTCTTTAATGTTGGCTTCATCATCTTGATCTTTCAGACACTTGAGTGACTCTTTACTTTCAGTTATTGAGCTGGGTGGGGGATGAAAATTGTAATCAATAATAAAGAAATACAAAAACAATGGTTTCAGATATTTATCTTACGATATAGTAAGCATTTATTATGTATTTTACATGTTTACTTCAACATACATCACTAATCAAAATTCCACCTCATGGAGTAAAACTTTAAAATTAACAGTTTACTATTTTGTTCTATATTTTTAATTCATTTATCTCAAAGGCAGCATAAATATAAATCAGATAAAATGAATAAGGCAAGACTGTGTACTAAATGCATTAACATTTTCTGGAGTGAAATTTTCCTTTCACTATGTTCTCAAACCATTTTAAAGTTGATTTTCGTGATTTACTGAAATAAAACATGTAGGTTATTACTATATGAGCTTGATATATATATATATATATATATATATATATATATATATATATATATATATATATATATATATATATATATATAATGTCTACTGCATTATAATTTATGCAACTGGGTAATTTCCTATTTTTAAGAATAATAAAAATTATCTTTTAATAAACTTATCACTGAAATCAAGACTTATTTCTTTGCCAAATACTGCAGGTTTGTCAGATTAACAGGTCGTGTCATGTAATTTGGTGAGTGGAGTGATCTGTCATTTTGTGTAAGGTCAGCTGCTTTTAAAGCCTTCATGCAGCGAAAAATGATGGGCATGGTGGTCAAGATGGGTCATCAAATTGGGCAGCCTGAAATGACCTTAAAAGTTGAACTAAAATCCTTGACAACTTACATGTAGTTTTTTAAAAAAAATATTTTTGTTTGTCTTGTCATGGATGAGAAGGGCATATGACTAGATGCTAAGTCTACGTCTTTCTGTAATCTGCATATTGGAAGTACAACCTGTATGTCAACACACATAAAAGGGGCACCTACCATTGACATACCTTTTAATGATACAAAGACCATAAAGTTTATATGTGTATATATAATTTATCATATTGTAGGCTGTGTATCATGAATTATATCGATACACAGCACAGGTGTATCGGTTCACCCCTGATTATTACATCAATCAAGCAGGTTTGCTGTCTCTGAAATTTCATAACAAGGGTTAGTTTTCTGTTGTTGGAAATGTTGTATTATTGTATTGATTCCTTCTACCTTTTAGGTATTGTGACCATTCCAGTCTCCATGTACCAGAACATGGTGGCAGTATCACTGTCATCTACCAATCTTCAGCACCAGCAGCAAAACATCCACATCACTATGTCCCCACAACTTGAGGAGGCCCTGAAAAACAATTCAAACCAGAATGTTGCTGTACATGTTGTATCTGTCGAGCCCAAGGTTGAACCATCCTGATGTGTTCTGTATGAGAGTGTGTTATTATTCCTGTATTATACTCTCTGCTTTGAATCTCAAAATCAAGGAGCAAGCTGAACTGACAGCACTGTTTTGAAAACATTCTCTGAAGAGCTCTGATTAAGATTGAAAGCATGTCTGGATGACTTGGCGCCATATGAGAGCACACGCCTAGATGACTCAGACACATGGCATGTCCAAATGACTCTGCTACATATGAGAAGGCATGCCTGGATTGTCTGTGACATATGAGAGCACATGCCTAGATGAATCTGACACATGGCATGCCCAAATGACTCAGCTACATATGAGAAGGCATGCCTGGATTGTCTGTGACATATGAGAGCACATGCCTAGATGACTCTGACACATGGCATGCCAAATGACTCAGCTACATATGAGAAGGCATGCCTGGATTGTCTGTGACATATGAGAGCACATGCCTAGATGACTCTGACACATGGCATGCCCAAATGACTCAGCTACATATGAGAAGGCATGTTTGGATTGCTTGGTGACATATGAGGGTGCATGACTAGATGAATCTACAGTATAGAAGAAGGCATGTTTTGATATCTTGATGACATGTGAGTGGATGACTTGGTGACATGTAAGAGTACCTGTGTGGATGACTAAGTGACATGTGAGAATGATGGTTATTGGTCCTTTTGGTTGATTCTAGTGGGTAAAGTTCATGTTAACATGATGATCAAACTTATTGAACTGTATGGTGTCATTCTAATGATACTGCCTCTTTGATGTCCATCAGTATTGAAAGTTTACAGAAATGTCATACTTTTATAATTATAATATATTTAATTATTGGTATATAATATCTGCATTTCTTTTCATCTATCCATCCATCCAAAACACTTTTATTTGTGTTCTATAACTTTGAAGCCATTAGCAGGTGTGTTATGTACCACATTGAGCATTTTATCGTCAAGGTCAATATCATGGTGTTATAAGTGGAATTTTTTTCATTATAATCTGTTTCATTTATAATTTTAGAGCCATTTAAAGATGAAGGGTTGAAACTTGATATAACTTTATATATCATTTCTAAAAGGTGTATGACATACTATTTGTAGGTCCTAGTCAAGGTCACTTGTTATAATTGTAGGTTTCAGTGGCTCTTCTACTTTGTATCTTCAGAGCTGTTAAAGATAAATTTATCAAACTTGTCACTAGATGTGTTGGATTGCATGTTTGGAGTCCTATTGTTTGAGTCATGGTCACAGATAAATATTTTAAAGTGGTTTTTTTCTGCTTGATATTTTACAAGCTTCTTTGAGGTAAAGGAATAAACCATGGTACTTTGACACTTATCAGTTTGATGGCATTTCATGTATCACAGTGGAGGTTTTATCTTCATGGTCACATATATTTTATTACTCCATTTCTGCACTTTTCCTCTAATATCCTTTGCTCAATGAAACTTTGTTACTTTCCATGTCAACTCTGTAACTTCAAAGCTCAGCTTTAAAAGTCATAAACAGATTTCATTATTGTCAACATTTTTGACCTCACTTTTGTAGGGGAGGGACAAAAATTCACAAAATTTGCTTGTCGGCCTATAAATCGTGTGAAAAAACATGCTATCAAATATAATGATATGATGTGACTGAAGAGTCATATATGGAATTTGAACTTCGATTTTCCTTCCACAAGCCTTGTATTTCTTGTTCTTATACAATTATGTTGCCTTAGTTTACAAATTACTGTATTTAAAAACTCTTGACATGTGCCTGAGTGATGTTTTAGGGGGAACAAAGAACATGCACGAGGGACATGTAGTAGGTTATGAAACAAACAGTGATCTTGTGGAAATCTAAAACATTTAAAACAATTACTACTAAACCTACAGCAGTTTGATAATTTTATAAAATATGATTTGATAGCAATTGTAGGGAGAAATTATGCATTCCAGTGCATTGGCACAATCTCAGATTTTTGAGGATATATTTGTCTAATCTTTATATCACACATATCACAAAAAGAAAAGTACTTCAACACCTGTTTTTAGTACACATTTTCTCTTTATCTGCACTGATCTTTTGACATGTTCCACTTGATATTTGCTGCTTTTGTTTCTTATTTGTTAATGTTTAAAGCAAAAGTTAAACAAAGAAATAAATGTTCAGTTTCAAATCTGCACTAAGAAATTGAACAACTTGTGTTTCAATAATCACATTTTCCCCTCAATATCATAAAGTCACTTGGCACCGTACTACTTAGGTTTAATTTGGTGGCGTGTAAATCCATTTTTAGCACTTGAAATTTGTGACAGCTTAATGGCTTGTAATATGCTGAAAATAAAAGATAGAATTGGCAATCTTTGCAACATTGCACACAATTTAAGCACTTGATCCATAATTTCTGTGCTAACTTCAAGAAGAAATTAAGGAGAAAACAATTGTCATTTACTTGTTCTTGATCAGAAATTATAACCTTAATTTGTCCAAAAAAATAAATTTCACTTAAAATGACTGTTCTTTCAATAGACATACAATAATGAATGGATTGGTTGTTCTGACATCACATAATAACAAAGCGAGGTTTAGTTAAGGGAGGTAATGCAGAGGGTGAATTGGACAGTTTAACCCTTTATTAATTTTGTGGCAGACTTTTAGAAATTCGTTGGGGGTAAAAATGTTTGGAGATGTGGATTTTAATTTACATATAATGCCTTAGAAAATCATGAAAAATTCTTTAAAAAAAGATTTTAGTCCTTATTTGACCTTTAAAGTGTCTAATTTTTCATCTTATTGTACATGCTATACCAGTATTCCATAAACATTATTAGGTCTTATTCTGATCTAGTCTTACAGCAGGCAACAAAACACCAAGGTAACTCAATGGAAATGCAAACAGTTGTTTGGCTGATTGAAAAATTACAGTTCATAAATGAAGTTAAGCTTTGAAAGGTACAAAACATTGACATTGCTTTCAGCAGGTGATATAAAAGATTCCTGCACACACAAATAGACACGAAAGAACAAGACTGACACAAGTGCTAGTAAGCCAGGTATATTTGTAGTTTTCACTTACTTAATTGGCTGATTAATTCATTGTTTGATTGGAATAAGAATGAAATCTATATTATATTGGATTTGTTATTTTTTAATGTAGGTATTTTCTCTGTCAAGACAAAATGTTCTAAGTTGGATATGGTTATGACCAAAATCAAATAACTAAGAGAATAAAAGCAGTCATCATTTTTGCAGGCACATGTAGCCAGTGTTTATTAACTATATCAGTTATGCATAGGTGAGCTAGGGTTTGAAATTTCAACAGCAGCTATGAAACATGCTGATACATTTCAGAATGTTGCAGTAACTGTTGTTTTGTTGAATGTATGTTTGAGTAAATACTTTACTTTCTTTTAAAGTTGGGGGGGGGAGTATTCTCTTAATTATCCTACATTTTTCCACTTGTGTGTATTTTCTGCTGTTCTTATTAGTTGTCATTCTTGTATTAAGTTTTTAAAGGGTGTCTGTAGAATATTAAATTGTTTACTTTCTACAGACATGCTCATATACATTATTATTTAATCTTTATTTTGAATAACTTCTCAGACAGTCATTAAATGAACTACAAAGATATATGTAGCATTGTTGTGTGTTCTTTTTATTTACACTAAAGCTCTTTGACAGATAAATAGATTCTCACATACTGATAAGTTATTTTCACATAAGATTTATCAGATTTCCTAGCTAAATCCAGATTCACCAATTTTATAAAACGTTTAGAGTGTACATTTCAATTAGCTATCTTGACCTTTGGCTGTGCACTGACTGGGAACATGTTTTACTTTTTGTCCTTGGTTTGCACACTGGAGGCACCATATTTAGTCAGTTACAAGAACAGAAGTAATATTGCACATGAGGCACCTTATTTAGTTAGTTACAAGAACAGAAGTTAGATGGTACATAAGAGGCACCAAATTTAGTCGCAGTTGCAATAATGAAAGTATGATGGCACAAAGGAGGCAATAGGAAACAGCTGTGGTGGCACACAGGAGACAATGTATTTAGTCAGTTACAGAAACAGAAGTATGATGGCACACAGGAGGCAGTATATTTAGTCAGTTACAGAAACAGAAGTATGATGGCACACAGGAGGCAGTATATTTAGTTACAGGAACAGAAGTGTGATGGGACACAGGAGGCAATATATTTAGTCACAGTTACAAGACCAAAAGTAAGATGGTACACAGGAGGCACTGTATTTAGTCAGTTGCCAGAACAGAAGAAAGATGGCACATGGTAGGCACCAAATGTTTTCAGTTACAGGAACAGAAGTGTGATGGCAGACAGGAAGCAGCATATTTAGTCAGTTACAGGAACAGAAGTATGATGGCCCAAAATGGAGGCACCAGATTTAGTTGATTACAGGAACAGAAGTAAGATGGCACGTAGGAGCCACCATATTTGGTCAGTTACAAGAACAGAAGTAAGATTGCACAAAGGAGGCAAATAATAGAAGTGGTGCACAGGAGGCACCGCATTTAGTCACAGTTACAAGAACAGAAGTAAGATGGCACACAGGAGGCACTATATTTAGATATAGTTACAAGAACTGAAATAAGATGGCACACAGAAGGTATTACATTTAGTCACAGTTACAAGAATGGAAGCAGTGTGGTACACAGGAGACAACATATTTAATCATTGTTAACCATTTGCGATAAGACCATTGTTCCGGTTGATTTATTAATCTTTGTTTGGAACAGAAAACACTGATGAAGTACCAAAAAACACCTGATTTGCATCATGCTCTCTGACTTTTTCTTGTGTGTGTGCAAGATCTCATTTACATATTATTTGTTTAAAATAAGACTTCATGAAATACCCATTATGACCTACAATGATGACACACCATGTTTTCAATATTGAGAATGGCATCACACAAAAGGTAAGTTTAACTTGCATGTTTTTAGAATGTAACTTGTGCCAATAAACATTTTATCCGTGAAAAATGCAATTTTGCCATGAATGTGCATTTCATCAGAAATTGATATATACAACTCTACAATTTTTTGCACCCCAAGACTTGCACATTATGAATTCTTTCAACTTGTGTCATTAAATTCATATGAAATGAACAATCTTTATTTTTTATGGTCTTTCATTGATGTTGATCACAGTAATTTTGTGACATCATGCATTCAGTAATATTCATTTTGATTTGATGACAGTCATTTGTGAAATAATGTATTCAGTCATATCCATTTTGATTTGTATGGTAATTTGATCACAGTCATTTGTGAAAACTTGCATTGAGTCATATCTATTTTGATTTGATGACAGTCATTTTTGAAATCATACATTCAGTCATATCCATTTTGATTTGTATGGTAATTTGATGACAGTCATTTTTGAAATCACGCATTCAGTCATATCCATGTTGATTTGTATGGTAATTAGATGACAGTCATTTGTGAAATCATGCATTCAGTGATATCCAATTTGATTTGTATGGTGTTACGTATATGTAATTAAATTGCTTGTGTGTTCGTTTTAAAAATCTTTTATTTTATTTTTGTTTCATTACATTTTATTGTAATGATTATTTTCACGGGATTCAAAATTCTTTTTCAGTAATTCTGTTTATCTAAGATGTAAAAGGTGTTACATTAGCAATATTTTTAGTTCACCTTGGTCTGCAGTAGTGTAAGTGCTATGCGAAAATGATTGGCTGTTGCCAAGGTCATTTCAACTTGGTCTGAATAAACAATGTTTATTTTTAAATTTATTTCAGAGTGAGGGTAGATAGGGGTTCTTGCTACATGACAAATTACATTTTTCGTATTGCATTGTTCAAGTGTTAAGAGACCACGTGATCTATCTCGTGAGAATGGGATGATAATTTGGTTTGATATAATACCCTTTCTGAGCGCATGACAGTCAGTTGTATTTTTGAAACCTTGAAGGCTGGATAGGTTTTTATTGTTGAAACCAGATTGTTTTTGAAGTTCATTTGTTTTTGCAATTTGATAATTTATTCTTCCGAAAACCAAACGAGTGTACTGTTTTATAAAATTCTGGGAGAAAGAAATTCAGTGGAAATTTATTCTGGAATTATTCGGAAACATCAACTTTGATTCAGTTGAGGAATTGTTGCTATTTGTACAAGGACCACATCTGACGTTATCGCCTTCCATATTGGAACGTCGTCGAGATTCGAACCTATATTCTAATAGAACTATTTAGTGGTAGGACTTGTATTATTTATTCTTAGGATTAAATTTTCGATTATATTCACAAACCGTAAGTCCTATTTTCCAATTTTTACATTGTTTTCTAGGGAAATAAATTGATTTTGTTAAAATATGCAAAGCTTGTTGACTTCACTCTTTTCTCTTGTTATTATTGTATGAGCCTACACGTAACAGGAGGAAATCGCGTCGCTCGTCCTTGAGATGTATGAATTTTTGTTAAATATTTCAGACAATTGTTTTTTGAAATTTAAATTCCCCTAGTTTTCAAATCCCAAGTACTATTTTACATTTTGTTGGAAAACAACAAACTTTTATTCTCAATATCATCAAAAGTAGAGAGGTTCTTTTTTTTAATTTTACCAAGGAGTGTTTGAAAATTTTGAAAATGGAAGTCCAACTAAAAAAAAGTTGGAATTAGAGATAAGACAGGTTCAGTTTCAGATAGAAAGATAGAAAAGGAAAAAGAAATGGAAGTAATGGAGTTACAATTTAAAGAAAGAAGGAAAGAAATGCAAAGGCAATTTGAAGAAAGACAGAAAGAAAGACAAATACAATTTGAGAAAGAAAAATTAGATATGCAAATGCAAAGAGAAATTCGGTTAAAAGAATTAGAGATGGCAAAAAAACACTCCCCTACTTTTGATGTTTATAGAAACATCAAGCTAGTGCCCCCTTTCAGAGAAAAAAAAGTACATATTTTCCTCGTTTTGAAAAAGTTGCTGAAAATTTGAAGTGGCCAAGGGAACACTTGACTCTTTTATTACAATTTGTACTTACTGGTAGAGCTAGTGATATTTATTTTTCCCTGCACTACAGCGGAGTGCTGACTATGATTTGGTTAAGGACTGTATTTTAAAGGGTTGTGAGTTAGTCCCCAAGGCTTATCGGCAAAAATTCAGAATTCTAAAAAATCCACTGACAAAACCTATGTCGAATTTGCATGGGAAAAAGCACAACAATTTGATAGGTGGTGCTCTTCTAGAAAGGTCAATAAAAATTACGAAAGTCTCAGACAACTCATATTACTTGAAGAGTTCAGGAACTGTGTCCATGGTGACATTGGAATACATCTTGACGAGCATGAGATAGAAACCTTGGAAAATGCTGCTCATGCTGCTGATAACTATTTCTTAACTCATAACGTTCCTGTTGTAAGCAAATCATTCATTCAGCAGTCTACTGGTAGAAAGGTATTTCAGCCCAATACAACTCCTCCTAAAACTCAATCTGGTACAATTTCTAAATCAAGCTTCTGATAAACTTGATTCAAAATCCTTGTCTATTCCTACGTGTACCTATTGCAAGAAAAAAGGACACGTCATTTCTGATTGCTTTAAACTGAAATATAGGCATCAGAATCAAGATAGACCTATCCCAAATGCTCTTATTTCTAAGAGGTCAAGGTCACTGTCATGTATTGAAAGCAATACACTTGTTGGGTCTAATAAACCCCAGTCTGATTTTTATTATGGAGAATTATGAACTATTCATGTTGAAGGAATACAGGAGCTTCTCAGAGTCTTCTATTATTAGGTACTTTGCCTTTTTCTGAGAAGTCCTGTTCTAATAAGAGTGTTCTCATTCAGAGAGTAGAGTGCGGCTTTGTTAATGTTCCTCTCCATTCTGTAAATTTGTCATCAGGCTTAGTTTCAGGACCTGTGACAGTTGGAATAGCGTCTAATTTACCCGTTGAGGGCATTCATTTGTTGCTAGGCAACAACCTAGCTGGAGACAAGGTTGTGGTTAATCCACTTGTAACTGACAAGCCTTCTTTGGATCAGAAAGTTGATCTTATTGAAAAAGAATACCCCGAGTTATACCCAGCTTGTGCAGTTACCAGAGCTATGGCAAAGAAAGCTCTTGAGAATGATTTTGATAAGGAAAATATTCCTTTAGCTGACACATGTATTGGTCAGGCTTTTGATGAGGTCACTTTCACTTCTAATTTGGATCAATCGAAAGGTATTGATCACAGTGAACCTTTTTTAAATACTCATTCTCTTTTATCTAATCAGGGTAAGAAACGACAATCACTTGTCGTCGAACAGGAAAAAGATCCTGAGATCTGTTTGTTTCAGAGGGCCATTAGTGAAACTGAAGCCACTGAAGTACCTGTCTGTTATTTCATTAAAAATGGAATTCTTAGGAGAAAATGGAGACCTCCCGAGGTACCTGCTAGTGACGAGTGGTCAGTGAACTACCAGATTGTAGTTCCAAAATCTTACAGACAGGAAATACTTAGTTTGGTCCATGAAACTCCTCTGGCTGGTCATTTAGGGATAAATAAAACTTATCACAAGATCTTGACTCACTTTTATTGGCCAAAAATCAAAAGTGATGTTTGTAAATTTTGTAGATCATGTCCTACTTGTCAGATGGTAGGAAAACCCAATCAGAAGATACCTAAGGCTCATCTGCAACCTATTCCTGCATTTGACGAACCATTTAGCAAAATTATGGTAGATTGTGTTGGTCCCTTACCTAAGACCAAGTCAGGCAACCAATATTTGTTGACCATTATGTGTGCATCAACAAAATTCCCAGAGGCAATTCCTTTGACGAATACTATAGTAAAAGCTTTGATAAAGTTTTTTACTCAATTTGGCCTTCCCAAATCTATCCAATCAGGTCAAAGGTCAAATTTCATGTCTGGAATTTTCCAGCTTGTTATGCTTGAATTTGGTACTCAGCAATTCAAGTCATAAGTGAAACTATGGTTTCACAAAACTTTACTTGAGAGAATTTTTGAGTCCTGTAATAGAGTTCATTCTCTCTTGCTCATTCTTCAAAATTTTCTTCAGATTAGATTTTACAGCCCTTACAAAGTTAAGAAGAAAATGAATGAGTTAAATTTTAATTATAGTACTCTGATCTAAATAAATTATAGGAGTACTAGTATATTGAAAGATACAGCCAAATAAGTCATACAATTAATTTAGTTTTACCTGTCCCACTAACTGAGGATTTAAGTGAAGAAATTCTATTGGATACTGTTGATCTTGGAGCAACAAATCTTCGGAATTGAGAAATTATGAAAAATCTAGACCAGAAACTTTTACATTTGCAACAACAAGAACGAAATGAACTTAAACAGTTATTATTTGAATATGAGCGCTTGTTTCCAGATATTCCTACGAGGACAAACAAAATTTTTCATGACGTTGAAATTGTAGATTCAAAACCTGTGAAACAACACCCATACAGGATAAACCCTCTCAAACAGGAATACTTGAAAAAGGAAATTCAGTATTGCTGGAGAACGATTTCATAGAGCCCAGTAAAAGTGATTGGAGTTCACCATGTATACTTGTTCCGAAACCAGATTAAACTTTTCGTATGTGCACTGATTATAGGAAGGTGAACAGCGTGACACAAACAGATTCATTTCCATTACCAAGGATTGATTATTGTATTGATAAAATTGGAAATGCCCAGTACGTCACCAAGTTTGACCTTCTGAAAGGATTTTGGCAAATTCCACTTACAGAAAGAGCGAAAGAAATTTCCGCATTTGTGACTCCAGATGGACTCTATCAATTTAAAGTAATGCCGTTCGGGATGAAGGGTTCCCCAAGTACGTTTCAACGCTTGATGAATATGACTACCTCTGGTCTAGATAATTGTGATGCTTACATTGATGATGTCATCATATACAACGACACCTGGAAATACCATCTAGCCACGATTCGGAAATTCTTTGAAAGATTCACTGATGCTAATTTGACAATTTATCTAAAAGTGAGTTCTGCCGTGCTTGTGTAATTTTTCTAGGAAATATTGTGGGACATGGTCAAGTTAAACCTATTGATGCTAAGGTTAAAGCTATCTCTGATTTTCCTGTGCCTGTCAGTAAAAAGCAATTAATGCGATGTTTGGGTATGACCGGGTACTATCGAAAGTTTTGTTCCAATTTTGCCAATATTGCTGAACCTCTGACAAACTTGTTAAGTAAGCAAAACAAGTTTCTTTCGACTGAAAAATGTCAGGAAGCTTTTGATAGATTAAAAGCCGTACTCAAAAGTGCGCCAGTTCTAACAGCTCCAAATGTCAGTCTTTTAAATTGTCCGTTGATGCAAGTGATGTTGGGGTTGGAGCAGTATTGATTCAAGAAGATAGAAATGGTGTTGATCACCCAGTGTGCTATTTCTCTAAGAAATTAAATAAGCACCAAAGAAATTACTCAACAATCGAGAAGGAATGTTTGGCTTTAATATTGGCATTACAGCATTTTCAAGTTTACATTAGCTCAGCTCCTTCTCCGGTTGTTGTGTATAGTGATTACAACCCCCTTACTTTCATCGACAAGATGAAAAATAAAAATAAAAGATTATTAAGGGGTGAAGTTTGTTTTTGCAAGAGTATAATCTCAACATCAGGCACATGAAATGAGAAGACAATTTGATTGCAGATGCACTTTCCCGTGTATAGAAATATTATTTCATGTACACTTTATATAATTCGTAAGAATTTTCTTATGTAATTTTGTTTGCCTCATGTATAATTTACATATGGTAAAAAGAAAGCTTTATTATATAAATCTTCCTTTTTCTTTATGGGGGGAAGTGTTACGCATATGTAAATAAATTGCTTGTGTGTTAGTTTTTAAATTCTTTTTATTTTATTTTTGTTTCATTACATTTTATTGTAATGATTATTTTCACGGGATTCAAAATTCTTTTTCAGTAATTCTGTTTATCTAACACATAAAAGGTGTTACATTAGCAATATTTTTAGTTCACCTTGGTCTGCGGTAGTGTAAGCGCTATGCGAAAATGATTGGCTGTTGCCAAGGTCATTTCAGCTTGGTCTGAGTAAACAATGTTTATTTTTAAATTTATTTCAGAGTGAGAGTAGATAGGGGTTCTTGCTACATGACAAATTACATTTTTCGTATTGCATTGTTCAAGTGTTAAGAGACCACGTGATCTATCTCGTGAGAATGGGATGATAATTTGGTTTGATATAATACCCTTTCTGAGTGCTTGTCAGTCAGTTGTATTTTTGAAACCTTGAAGGCTGGATAGGTTTTTATTGTTGAAACCAGATTGTTTTTGAAGTTCATTTGTTTTTGGAATTTAATAATTTATTCTCTAGAAAACCAAACGAGTGTACTGTTTTATAAAATTCTGGGAGAAAGAAATTCAGTGGAAATTTATTCTGGAATTATTCGGAAACATCAACTTTGATTCAGTTGAGGAATTGTTGCTATTTGTACAAGGACCACATCTGACGTTATCGCCTTCCATATTGGAACGTCGTCGAGATTCGAACCTGGATTCTAATAGAACTATTTAGTGATAGGACTTGTATTATTTATTCTTAGGATTAAATTTTCGATTATATTCACAAACCGTAAGTCCTATTTTCCAATTTTTACATTGTTTTCTAGGGAAATAAATTATTTTGTTAAAATATACAAAAGCTTGTTGACCCTCAATCTTTTCTCTTGTTATTATTGTACGAGCCTACACATAACAATGGTAATTAGATGACAGTCATTTGTGAAATCATTCATTAATATCCGTTTTGATTTGATCACAGTCATTTGTGAAATCATGTATTCATACTCATTTTGATTTGTGTGAAATCATGCATTTAGTCATATCCATTTTGAATGGTGTGAAATCATGCATTCAGTCATCCATTTTGATTTGTATGGCAAGTCTGTTTACTGTGTGTTATTTGTATATTCATGCTCAGTCTATTTACTGTGTATTATTTGTATATTCATGCTCTCAGTCTATTTACTGTGTTTTTTGTATATTCATGCTCTCAGTCTATTTACTCTGTTATTTGTACATTCATGCCCTCAGTCTATTTACTGTGTGTTATTTGTATATTCATGCCCTCAGTCTATTTACTGTGTATTATTTGTATATTCATACTCTCAGTCTATTGACTCTGTGTGTTATTTGTATATTTATGCTCTCAGTCTGTTTACTGTGTGTTATTTGTATATTCATACTCTCAGTCCATTTACTCTGTGTTATTTGTATAATTATGCTCTCAGTCTATTTACTCTGTTATTTGTATATTCATGCTTTCAGTGTATTTATTCTGTGTGTTATTTGTATATTCATGCTCTCAGTCTATTTACTCTGTCTATTTGTATATTCATGCTCTCGTTCTATTTACTCTGTGTTATTTGTATATTAATGCTCTCAGTCTATTTACTTCTAGGTTTTATTAGCACATTCATATTCACAGCTAATTTACTACTAGGTTTTATTGGTACATTCATGCTCTCAGTCAGTTTACTATTAGGTCAATAAAAGTAGAATTAAAGGAGTTGTCAAAGCCGTAGAACAAATCTCATGGCATTATGAGTGAAGCAGTGAAAGACAGGCTGATATATACCATGTTGGAGTCCTTTTGCTAATTGCATCAATTGCGGCCCTTTTTGGCTAAATTTCAGACTGAAAAGCCCATGGTTCCATTTCTAATGTCTTATCTATTGGGAATCATAAGATGTCCCATGAGGAAATTCATAAAGCCTGTTTTGTTGGAGGAAGCAACATCAGCTGAAAAGTTGCTTTGTGTAGACCCTAATAATAAGAACGATCATGTCACACATTCAAAAATTGACATTGCATTATGGGCGCAAGAAGAGCTCAGTGAAAGGGCGAGAGTAGAATTCAGAATGGAATGTAAAGCCTTCCTGGTACACATATTGAAAAAGGTTTGTTAAGACTCTGTGGTCTTAAACTAAGTAACAGAAGAGAGCGAATACGAACAAGTTTTGTAAAATTCAACAAATATTTTATTTCCCTATAATACAAAGTTGAAAATTTTTAAAGAACTCACAATATTGTGAATTAAATCCCAAATATTCCTAATAGTTCTATTACAAGTCCAAATGTATGAAGTTCCAGTTGAGTACTAGTTGTATTCCAAATAAATTCTGATATTGAATATTTTGATGTGCCTGTAGTCTTGAATGTGCTAATGTGTCAATGGTCTGGAATGTGATGATGTGCTAACAGCCTTTGATGTATGACAATGATAATATTATCTAAAATTTGCTTGTCTGAACTCACTATAATTCCAAATTAATGTTCCAGTCCAAGAATATTATTGAACACTGTAGTAATTCCAGTGGATAATAATTTGAATAAATAAATGCACCCAAACTATAAACTGAACATAACAACAAGACTGATTCTGCTTCTGATGTTATGGAAAGAAAGAGTAATGTTTCAAGTAAACAACATTATATAAAAAGCTAACACACAATAATTTAGCAAGGATGCAGATCAGTCTCCTTTATAAAATATCCAAAGTTGTCCAAAAAGTTTAAGAATTTCCAAGTGAAAAACTGTGTCCTAGACTTAGATTCAAATAAACATGTTTACCTCCAAATATAATGATCTGAATATTTACTCCACACTCATAGAAATATTTGCTATGTATTATGTTTTTTAAAAAATAAATGTTACTGGTCGGGTACACTGTGACTTTCATTTTGGACAAAGTCAGGAGCAAAATATAGACAATACATATATTCGTTAAGAAAAGCCAACAAATAATGCAAATTAAATAGCAGGTGTCACAGAAATATCCAATCACCTAATCCTTGGTTAGAAACATCGCTTCCTTGGATCCAAGGGAAATGGTTAGAAACAAAACATAGGCTAGAAACAGGTTCAAAAGACTGGTGAAAGTACTTCTTGCAACAGACAGGGTAAAGGCAAATAAATGTGAAGTCATTCTCCAGCAGTCCGAGGAGTTTCTTGATAACACTGCAATGATTGGATCTTGCCAGTTTTCAGGCTTTGATCCCTACAACAACAGATTTGATCACTTTTTCATCAAACACATGTTGGAACCCAGGTATGGAAAATTGCTTTAAGTAACTAAGATCCTGTTAGTTCTGTCTCATGGTTAAGCCACACCTGAGTGCGGCTTCTCAGTTAAAAAGGAAATAGAATGTGAAAATTTACAGGCACAAAATGTAGTAGCACAGAGAATAATATGTGACCACGTGAGACAGGTCAGGGGAGTCACGTATGTACCAATAACAAATCAACTGCAGGTTTGTGCTCCATCAGCCAGAAACAAATATGAAGCAAAAAATAGTGGAAGAAAAAAGGAAATAAAGTCCACTTTGGAAGAGGTAGAAGAAGTAAAACAAAAAGAGAAGACAAATTGGATGAGGAAACTCTATTGAAGGAGGCGGACAGTCAATGCGACAAAGCAGAGACTACAGGCAGACTTGAAATTCTAGCGCAGGCCAATGCATGCAGAAGGAGAGTTATATGAAGGTCTCTGCAAGGATCTGGATGTAACATCGGAAGACCTGAAGAAATATTAGTATTTTGTGTGAATTGTAAAGTGTCTTACCCTTGTAAATGTGTTCTAGTTACTTTATGTGATTTAGGTTGAATAGTTACTGCAAGATGAATGCGGATTGCCACTTTCATGTGGATCAAGAATATGCTACTTGACAAGTTAAATAACTCCGTCATTCAGAGTCCTTGAAATTCACAGTTTTGTCCTTCAAAAATCCTTGGGGAATAACATATGTAAGAGGATTAAATATTACATATACACATGAACCGTAACACTCCCTATTTAAAATTTTCACATGGATCCTTCTTGTGTGTTTGTCTCTGGATATGTTCATCTCACAAAAGACGTCTTGGTTAATTGCGTCAAAAAGAATCTGCAACGGGGCAACTTATTGGAGCGGGTTTGAAAAACACATATAATACAGATCGATTCCATCAATATTTTGTACTAGCAGAACCCCTACTTAGAGGATTTTAATTTCAACACCTCTTAGATAGTTTGACGTTAGTGATCTTTTCCAATTGCGCAAACTTCTGAAGAAAATTTGTCAAGCCGCTTTCGAGAAATTGGGGCTAAATATGGGGAGTTGCAACACATGCAATAAGAGATTTAAATCTTATGTATACGTATGTGCCCTAACATCTACTCTGTATAGAGTTTTGACATGGATCCTTCTTTGAGATGTTGTCTCTGGTGATATGTTGATCCACGAAAGAAGTCTCGACGAATATCATCTAGAGGAATCGGTACAATAATGGGCAGTCAGTGGGTACCGGTTAAAATAAAATGCGTATAATCTGGATCAATTATATCAATATCTTGTTTTAATTGAACCCATACTTAGATGATATTTATTTCACAATCTCTTGGACAGTTTCTTGTTAGGTATCTGTTCGAGCTGTAGGAGAGTTTCAAGAAATTTGTCGAGCCGATTTCGAGAATATATGGTGGGTATAACAAAGCTCAAATGTAGATTACCTCATCTGATCATACGTGAACCCCACAGTTCACCCCAAAAATGATTTGTCACATGGATTGTTCTTTGACAGTACGTATGAAGAGACATTTTTGACCCCCAAAAGAAGCATTGATGAAGTTCATGGAAAGCAATAGAAGACATAGCAGCATTTTGATAGATACCGACAGTATTAAAGCACCACAGTCTTTGGATAGATTGTAGCCCAAGTTTGTGATATGTGAACCCATACTTAGAGAATTTTGATTTCAAACAATTGTTTCATAGTTCATAGATGGGGATCTTTTCTAAAAGTATGCACAATTATTTTTTTAAAAAAATTGTGGAGCCGATTTCAAGAAATAACGGTCTAAATATATGGGGAGTTGCAACACATGCCGTTAGTGGATTAAAATCTTACGTATACCGGTATGCATGGGCTGTAACATCCGCTCTTTAAAGAGATTTGACATGGATCCTTCTTTGAGAATTTTCTCGCTCGGGATATGTTTGACCCATGAAAGAAGTCGGACCGAATTTTGTGACAGAATTCAGCCAATTAAGGCATAACTTAAGGGTATCGGTTATGAAAAACACGTACAATGTGGGTCAATTGTAATCTTACTTAGAGGACTTTGATTTCAATGCCTGTCTGAAAGTGTATTGTTAGGGATCTGTACCAACAGGCGGAAAAAGATTCCAGAAAATTCGTCGAACCTGTTTCAAGAAATCGGGAGCTCAATATACGGTAGGTATATCAAAAGTCCACAAAGGGATTACTATGAAGTCCATATGTGGACCCTACATTTCACCCCTGAAATGATTTTAACATGGATCGTTTTTGATAGTTTGTACGTGTGTGTGTGTGTGTGTGTATATATATATATATATATATATATATATATATATATATATATATATATATATATATATATATAGATATAATTGGTTGAGTGGTATAAAGTGCTCACCGTTACGGATCACTGCCATCTCACCTCTGTGTGGGTTCGAGTCTCTGATTCGTCCAGTGTGGGTATGTGAGAAAGCTTGCCAGTAACTTCTCGTCGGTCTGTGGTTCTGTCCGGGGTTTTCTGGGTTCTTCCTGCGCCATTTATACTGACCGCCATGTATAGCCTATCCTGTGCTGAAAAATGGCGTTAAACCCTACAACAAACGTTCCGGTGCGTGAATCCCTGCATAGAGAATTTTGATATCAACCCATGTTACACAGTTCATGGTATGGAATCTGTTCCAACAATAGCCAAAGGTAGCAAAATTCTTGAAGCTGATTTAGAGAAAATTCGCCCTAAATACATTGTTGAGGTTGTACAATACGTATGGTAAGAAGCTTAAATCCTACGTATACACACAAGGGCTGAAATCCCCTCTTTAAAGAGTTTGACACGGACCCATCTTTTGATTTCGCTGAAATCCCCTCATTATATAGTTTTGACACGGACCCTTATTTTGAGATTTTCTCTATGTTTGAAACACGAAAGAAGTCTTGTCGAACTTTATGCAGAGAAATCGGCGAAATGAGGGGCACCTTATGGGCACCGGGTACAAAAAACACGTACAGTATTGCAATAAATCTGGAGTATGCGCATTTGGTCATAGCGGCCCGTTTAAAGGAATTATTAGATTTTTGTGAATACTTGTTGGATTATTGGAACTCGGTGCAGTGGAAATATTCCTTAGCCCGAAGTAATTAGCCAATTACTAGGAGCAATGGTCACGGAGTGAAGTGTTAGTGAGTTTCCATGATGCTGTGTTTTACTTTTGGTGAATTCAGGTCGGAACCGCATGACTTTCCCTTTGGTTCCATAGTCCCTATTAAAATTAAGTTGTGTACATTGGTTGAGTGACTGCAGGTGCAGTGTTTATGGTTGGAGGCTGGTAAATTACACAATGGAATAAACAAGAAGGGACTCGGCAGATACCGTTGATGTCACCATGGTGGCAAATGTAATGCAATTTTACAGGCAAAATGTCGCCCGAAACCATGATTTGACTGGCCTAAGGTGGCGTAGTAAGACTAGTTCCCTGTGTTTGGGGAAGTTGTATAGTTCTACGGCATGAAATATTGACAGTACGGAAAGTCGATGAAGAGAAACCATGCAGATGTGGGGTTCATAGAGAACTGGAAAGTTGTGAGATTTGTGGTCTTGTACTGAGTAGAGTAAAATTTGTGTATAGAATGGACATGTTGGGCTTTCTAATTTACAACTGAAGTTGTATGGAAGTCTTTGGACATTCGGGGTAAACTTGTGACTTCTAGCGGAATCGCGCCAGGGTTTGACACCACTCGGTCAAGCAAATACCCCTGGCTTGTAGCAATATTAATTGATTCTATCAATATCTGTATCTAACTAAACTACTACGTAGGGGCGTTTGATTTCAACACCTCTTGAACAGTGTTCACAACCTCGCAATACCTAATGATTTTACAAAATCGCTTAAAAAGTACTATCAATATCGTACAAAATGCCTTTTGATATTTACAGACGCTCCAATTTGTTTATTTTAACAGTAAATAAAGGCTGGTGGGATAGAATATTACTGATAACTGATCGAGGGCTTCTTGGTTTAATGTCACTAATCTCAACATTCACATATCGGACGATGTTGTTGCAGAACTATCTACATTTGCAGTACCATTATCATTAGACGCTGAAGGAATCATCGTTTATCTGGACGGATACTTAACCGTCTTTGGCGTTTGTTTTTAAAATAAAATTTATAATTGCATATAAGTGATAGATTCTGATCACGGTGATGAGGCTGCGGACCGACGAAGGAGTGTTGAATCGGCTGACATTTGATTTTGTTCCACTTATTGATACATATCTGCGCGAAAACGGTGTCAACAAACCCTCGTAAACATTGAAGTACAGTCGTGTCAGGGTTAAAAAGAAATCACCAATTAGGATCGTCCTGGCATGGCAATACCAATTCATGGCCAGCTGGGAATCATTGCACTGCAACATTTGGATGCCAAAACGCTCGGTTGTTGACAGCCAAACAATGACGAACTGGAGTTGACCAAAACATCCACACCAATTGTATTCCCTCCTGGTTATTTTGCACCAATCTCTACTCAAACAAGAGGAGATAACTCTTGGTTGCTATTCAACAAGGACGCACTTGCCCGTGTAACAGTTGTGGAGCCAAGAAAGAACGCTTCAGAAACTATTCAATGGAGTATTCAATATGGTTTTTATAAGAACGTAATGCCAGGCCCCAAGAGCGCACAATAGTCGGAAATTTAAATATATCCCCGAAAGATATTTTCTGTGAATGTATCGCAGTTGTACCAGTAAATTATTATAATTGGTTATAAGTGCTTGTGCGAGTTGTACATGAAGCACGCTAGCCTGTCGAACAATTATATTTCTCGATCACATTATTAATAGAAAAAATATGATAGCCCCGCAATAATACCGACGTGAGAAAATAATGAAAGTAGTACAAGAACCGCAAGATGAAAATCGTCAAAATAAGAGTGCTATTCATGAAATACCAGCGTACGTGTAACAATAGAGATGTATTCGTGGACTCGCTGCCACGAGCACATCTGGCTTGGATGTTGCTGGAATTGTAATTACGGCAACTATTATAGGTACACCAATCGAATGTATTGTCCGGCGGCTCAAAACAGTCTCAATACAATTACTAAAGTGTATTCGATGGCTATTGAGGATCAAATGATTCGCATGGCTGAGTTCGATATCTTGTTGGCTGAAATTGAAAACAACCGACGACTCCGAACACAGATAAGGAACCGGGGTGAACTAAAAAAAGTAGTCGAATATATAGCCAGTGAAAATAGGGAAAATGTTTGCCAGTGTACTTATGGTTTCAGGATTTGGAACAACAATTTTAACTCTTAAGAATAGCGGTTTCTTTGGTTACTAATCTAGGTTGAAGTCTTCTACACCATCTGACCATCCGCTTACACGGGCGTCTTTTGGAGACGAACGCTGATTATAATCGTGGGTTCGTTTGCATGTGCATGTAATACATAATAACTACAAGGAAGGACACTTCTCTCCTTTCTCGCGCGACCTGTTTAAGAATAAACACTGAAGTGAAATCCCGCTGAATGCAATACTGTCCTCTCATTGGTTAAAAGAAAATGACGTCCTGCATTTGTTTATAACTTATTTTCAGTTGGCCAATGAGAAGGGAGTATTCCATTCAGCGCGTTGTTCTTGCATATTAAGCGGGCGCGATCAGGGCCATGTCGGGCAGTACCGTGGGAAATGGTCTGGCATTCCTTAAAGGTATGATAGTAAGCCAAACTTCGGATACTCATACAAAGTCGAATGCCTGAGCTAAACATCGGTACCAAATTTATTACGCTACGAGAAATGTAGCTTGAAATATCAGCGTTTATTCTTAAATAGGTCGCGCGAGAAGGGAGAGAAGTGTCTTCCCTTGTAGTTATTGTATAGTACATGCATGACAGGTAAATTGTAAGCAACGATACGAGCCCCTGTGAATGTAATGTGAGGATAAATTCATGGGAAGGGGTAGAAGGCTTTGACTTTATTAGTAACAAAACTACGAAAATTGCTATTACCATGCTACTCTTGTGGTCAATACTGCACCGGTAAGAGTTAAATATACTTGCACCTCCGGAATTATGAATTTGGTACCATTATCAAGCTCCATGTCGATCAATGCTATCAATAATATAGGTCAACGGAGAAGTATCCCCGTCTCCTCCTACTGTGATATCTAGAAATCCATGTCAACTAGTCTGGTTCCCTGACCTCTCTCCAGTCCCTTACTCTTCATAACGAAGAGTAACGTAGTGGAGAGAGGTCAGGGAACCAGATTACATGTCAAGAAGCCAGACGCCGGCAAATACCGATGTCGTGCAGGAGTATTCACATTCACACTTGTAGTTAGAGTCATCGTAATCGTTGTGGACGGGGCAGACGAAAATGGAGAACCTTAAAGTAATTGCATGTGCGGAAATAGAGTGAATGTCTGGGGACCTGGCGATCCTTAGTAACGAAATATGGAAACACCCCGAATTGGGTATGGAAGAAACAAAGGCACACAAGTACCTCACTGAGTTTCTGGAAGAACGGGGACTGCAGGTAGGGCCTGTAGGGAAAACGATCGGAGATAACGACTGTTTTACATGTATACTAGTTGTACACAAGTAAATAGATTCTGACAATTCTAGACAGTTGTTGAAATTTAAGACTGTTGCGTGTATGTATGTATGTGCATATATATATATATATATATATATATATATATATATATATATATATATATATATATATATATGGACATTATTAATCAAATTAAATTCATTAGACCGCTCATATGTCTATGTATTAACACCCCTTACATGGAAATAAGTACATTAAAAGTTATATCTCTATCCTTGTTGGTTCGAGTCTCGGGCTCGGCCAATGTGGATGTGTGCGAAAGCTTTCCAGTAGCTTCCCGTGGATCGTTGGTTCTTACCGGAGTTTTCCTGGGTTCTTTCTCCACAAAATATACTAGCCGCAATCTATAGTCTATCGTGTGCTGAGAAATGGCTTTAAACCAAAAACAACATTAAAGTTAAAATGAAATTGTTACGATAGCGACCTGTGGGCGATTTAAAAATCAAAACTCAAGTTTACTGAGCTTGGCATATTTTAGTGTATTAATATTTCCTATAAGGGACACGAGAACATTAAAAGTCAAATATAATATAATTAAAAACAAAATTGCCAAAAGGAAATATGGGATCATTTAGAGATTGAAGAACTTTTTACACGTGGTAAATTATGACGCAAACCTACATTGTGATATAAATATTTAACGAGTTGAATAACGAAAGCAGCAATGTATATATCTGGAGATATTTGTTTACAAGTTTGGACAAGATAAAAGTGTTGTCAAAGCTAGATGGGTTACAAAATAACATTAAAGAGAATGAAAGTTCAATTTGTTTGTTTCAAAGATCCAAAAAGAAATAATCCAATGTTTCAGAAATTATGTAGATTTACCTTAAATTTAAATTAATACAGTATCATGCGTTATGTATACTTACTTTGCATGATTTTTTGGCTTTTCTTAATGAATATATGTTATGTACATCTGTATTTTGTGCTTGACCTTGTCCAAAATCAAGTTAATGGTGTACCTGACCAGTGATATTTATTTTATAAACGTCACAATACATAGCTAATATTTCTCTAAGATCGTAGATTAAATATTCAGACCATTATCAATGTAGGTAAACATTTATTCTATTTGAATCTTAGTGTAGGACATCAGTTTTCCACTTGGAAACTCCTAAACGTATTGACAACTTTGAATGTATTATAGGGGAGACTGATCTACATTCTGGCTCTTTTACTGTACCTTAGATTTTTATATAATGTTGTATCTTGAAAAATTATTCATTCTTGCCTTAACATCTGAAGCAGAAGCAGTCTTATTGCTGTGTTCCGTTTTTAGATTGGCTGGATTAATTTATTCAATTTATTATTCACTGGAATTACAAAGTGCTCAATAATATTCTTGGACTAAAACATTATTTCGGAATTATATTGAATTCAGACAAGAACATTTTGGATTATGTTATTGTGATACATCAAAGGACTGTTAGCACATCGCCACACCCAGGCCATTGGCACTTTAGCACATTCGAGACCACCTGCACTTCAACGCATTCAATATCGGAAATATTTTTTGGAATACCACTGGGGTTCATTTGGAATTTCAAACATATGGACCTGGATGAAACTTCTGTGACTATTTGGGATTTAATTTACAATACTGTATTTTTTTTTTTTTAAATTTCCACTTTGTATTCTAGGGAAATAAATTATTTGTTTAATTTTTACAAAACATGATCGCTTTGGCTCTTTTCTGTTCCTTAGTTTAAGACCATAGTGTCGTAACACACGCTTTTACAATAGAAGATCGCTGTGACTTAGATTCAACATATAACTATCTATGCTTTGTTTTTGCATTGAACTCCTAGCCAAATCGATTCTTGCACCCTACTGTGACCCATATTTTCTGTTTTCCGTTTGGGTTAAATATGTGTAAGATTCATTTCCCAAGCTGTATAAATGCTGCGATCATAAAACGAGATGATTGCATGTATCTTTATTATTAACAAACGTTTATCAGAAAAGAAAACCACGGTGACCTACATTTCAAATTTTACTGTCTTAGGATAAAATTTTGCATTCAGGTGATGACCAGATAGTCTGTATCCATACTGTTATACCTAAAATCACGAAACTTGACGAGGAGATGCATATTTATTACTAGTACCCCCTGATCACGAAAATAGGTAATGTGACCCATATATCATGCTTCACTGACTTGGATTCAATTTTGTGTTTGAAGTTTATTTCTAAAACACATTTCGATTACTATCTGGCACTTAGGCATACACTATCCAGTACTCGGCACTATGCTATCAACACAACGAGTGTTGTTACCAATACTTAGATGTTAATATTTACATACACACAAACATAATATGACCTAGATGGGGATATAATGTAAAATAACGGGGATGAAATATAGACAAACTAGCACACCAGTAAGGCAAGAGTAGGAGCGTTTATAAATACACAGTACCCACAAAGATATATCATACATAAGATGATTGTATATATTTCACTTTAGACCACACTCTTACAACAACAACTTAAGAGAAGATCACCATAATAGATAATTCACATTTTACTGGCTTAGCAGCAGAGAGGCTGAACCCTAGAACTTTTTAGAGACCTTATTTTTGAAAACTAAGGGTTCCTACGAAGGCTGAAAAAAGAAGTTTTTGCCTTAATAATGAAAACTTCTCTAATTGACCAGATTTTTTCACGTTTTGGTCACACGCGTATGTCATTCAGCCTCTCTGCTGCTATGATTTTTATCCAAAAATTGTATCAAGTCCGTTTCGATATCTTGACCTCGGATCATGTAAATTTATTGTTGTTGTTGTTGTAGGGTTTAACGCCATTTTTCAGCACAAGATAGGCTATACATGGCGGCCAGTATAATTGGTGGAGGAAGAACCCTGGAAAACCCCGGGAAGAACCACCGACCCACGAGAAGCTACTGGCAGGCTTTCTCACGTGCCCACGTTAGCGGAGCCTGAGACTCGAACTCACGCAGACAGAGGTGAGATGGCAGTGATCAGTAACGGTGAGCGCATTAGACCACTCGGCCACTCGAGTTACAAAACCAAAGGGAGCAGCTTGTGCTTTTGAAAAGAAATTTTTAAATTTGTTCATATCCATGTCCCCAGAACACCAAGTATAATAAATATTTTGCAGCGTATGATTATCAACTCCGTTGAACACAACTAAAATGTTACAGTTATCCATGATCACTTTTAGAATTTTTGTATAACGCTGTGTAACATAAATCACGTCTGTGTTTTTATGACGGCCTCGTGAAAATATCCGAGCTGGATTGGATTGTTTGCCCAGCATGACATCATCGTATACCACGAGGTTATTAATGAATCCATCCAGATCATCTACAGATGGCGCTTCATCAATATCAATAATAAAGTCGATGACTTCACTGTCTTCATGCAACAATTTTGCATTTTCATTAAAATCTTTAAGTACTTCGTAACATCGCTGATCATCTACAGATGGCGCTACTAAATACAATTTATCCCACTTCAGCCATCTCATTATCAGATTGAGCAGTAATTGGGTCTTCCCACTTCCGGACGGACCTATTATAATCATTCTGATAGAATTTGGTAACGCTGGATGGTGCTTTACTCGTTCTTGTTTTCGTGTCGCAGAAAAGTCAATTATATCCATATAATAATAATATGAGTTTATATTGCGTTCGATGTAGAGCAACAACCCCCACATTTGGATTGACAACGATAACAACAAAAAATAAGAGACGCGCACTTACAGGTAAATGTACAAAATGTGGTACAAGCAAATATAAATTTATTTCGTCCTTGATGAATATCAAGGGTGGTGATATAGCCGCTTCATTAGGGAAATTGCCAGGAACTCCATGGACTAAATACCCCGGCGAGAAACACCTTCCGGGATATAATTATTGTGGTCCTGGAACTCGTCTAGATATCAGACTCGATAACAAAGATCAACCAAAACCTGGAGAGATTCCAGTAAATAAGATTGATCAAGCGTATCACATTCATGATGTTGCTTATAAAAGTCCAGATTTGCAACAGCGGCATCTCGCAGATGTAAAGTTGATTCACGCGTTAAATTCTATAACTAATAAATCTCTCAGAGAATCTCTCGCTAGTTTTCTAGTAAAATCTGCTATGAAAGGTAAAATAATGCTAGGGGCTGGTAATTAATCAACTGATTATTATAATGGAATCTGTTTATTATTCCCCGAGAGGATATTGGAGAGGTAAGGCAGCGATTAGCAAACTTGCCGCTTCAGCAAAAGTTTCACATGATGTAGCTGCAGCGTGGTTAGCACGACAGGCAATATGGCAAATCTTTCTAAATCCACCTAAAAAAATTCAACACGCACATTTCGATGTCAGTGTTTCTAATGAAGTTCATCAAGCGGATATACTATTTTTACCACACGATACCATTAAAATCGGCAGACTTCAACACACATACAGATACGCGTTAACCGTCGTTGACGTTGCAAGTAGATATAAAGAAGCGGAGCCGCTATCAACAAAAACAGCATCTGAAGTTGCATCTGCGTTTAAAGGAATTTATCAGCGAGGATCCGGACCACATGGTGGTCTACGATGGCCAAAACTACTACAGGTTGATCCTGGCAAAGAATTTCTTGGTGCAGTATCATCGTTGATGAACAAGCACAATGTTAAAATTAGACGAGGACACACGGAAATTCATCGTGATCAGGCAATCGTTGAACGATTTAATCGAACACTTGCTGAGCTGTTATTCGGGTATCAATATGCGAAGGAAATATCCACAGATACAAGATCTCGTGAATGGGTTGCGAGGTTACCAAGTGTGATAACTGCGCTGAATAAGGAAATTACTCGTGCAACTTCTATGAAACCGTCTGATGATATCACAAAAAAATATATACAGATAAAACGTGAATCTACTTCCCAACCAGTACTTGGTAATGTTACAGGTAGATATTTATATGAACCTGGCGAACTTGAAGGAGGCAGAAAAAGAGCAACTGATCCTATTTGGAGTGTGACTACACACAAAATTTCCAGCGTGGTAAGGTCCACAGGTAGACCTGCAATCTACAGATTAGATTCAACTGCTCCTCAGCGTGGATTTGTACGCGAACAATTACAAATAATTCCTGAGGATACGCAATTACCACCAAGCACACTTTTATAAACTTGCAAACCCCCGACGTCGATTACACTCCAAACAGGTCAGCATCACATTTTCGCGTGTGTGACCAAGACTACTATTAATTCTATCAACGGTAAATTGTCTTGGGTTATTGCTCGAATACTGCCACAACATTATTGCGTTGCAATTTGCGCAATGATTATTTTGTCGTTGTTTTAACATCATAATAAATTCAGCATCTATATCAAAATCGCGATTATTTTTTTTGTCACACTGTTTATAACTGGCTATTTTTTTTATTGATATCGACACTGTTAGTGATTTCTTCGGTTATTACGCAATCCATGATAACCCGTTTCAGTTGAGATATTCTTCTAACTCGAGACACTGCGAGATAAACTAAATTTGACCACTCAATACGATCATCGACGATCCAAATACTAGTATCAGTGATAGTTAATCCCTGCGACGAGTGAATCGTTATAGCGTATCCTAACGTCCATGGCGATTTATCCATGTTTAACGCGCTCTCAACAACGTCAACAGCGACAGGAACAATATCATTTAACACAAGATTTTGTATTCGGACAGTGTCTACACCAGGAATCTCAACATCAACATTTTGTTGTCTAGTATCTGCTGGGCGATAACACAGCGGCACAGGTAACGTTGGGAATTTTTTCTTATGTAACGCAAATAATTTCTCCTGCAGTTCATCACGAACTATTTTTCTACTCGCAACTATCAAATCAGCAGGTCTCCATAAGGTCCAAAAATCATTCATGGACGTTTCCGGAATTACCTCACGCATTACTTCACATTGTATTTTATCTGGCTGTAGTCTTATTAATCTTTTAAATTCTTTCAGCGACTCATCAATAGCTCTATGATCATCAGATATTTCTTCGTAATAATCTACAAATGTTTTCAGCCACTCATGTGGAGACTGCCTAACAAAGGGTGGCGGTTGACCATGATCACCACACATAATCACAGCAGTATTCTTTAGTAACAGCCAATCAAGAAATATTTTAATACCTCTAGCGACACCGTACATATCTCGTCCCATATAATAATTTTAGGTATATATTTTTCACCCATCCGCGATGGGGTCCATGTATCTCCGCACCATCTAAAGAAACTATGATATGTACACGATTTTACACCTCGTTGTTTTATTTCCCTGGCGAGTTTGTGCGTCGGTGTTAAAACAATCATATCTAAACTCATGAATAAGTTAATCGCGCGTGTCGTTTTACCTGAACCTCCACACCCATTAAGATAAACAGTCTTATGTCTAGATACAGGATCATACACGGATGGTGCAGATGATTTTGATATTTGATCACTATTTCTGTAATATGTCTCCGCAATTTCAACATCGGCAGATTCAGAATAACTAAGTATATCTTCATTGTTTTATCCTCCACGTTCCCCATTCACCATTACCGAGTTTTAATAAATCTTTATATTTTTTGTGTATATAAAATGAATCCGTAGCAACTCTGACAGCGCAACGAGGAAATCTGTTTATCATCGATAATAGATTTATCGAAACGTACGCTAGCATCGAAGATCTTAAATGAGTAAACTGTGGCGACTCGCCATCAGTATAGCCCACAATGGTACCTAGTTTTGTTTCATCTGATAAATAAGCATTACGTTGTTTTTCTCCATCGTATCAGCGATTATAAAATCGAGTTCAGCATCGTCCATAATCAATCTTGTACACGCTCGTTTATGATCATGTGATCCTCCTTGTGTAAACTTACCGATTATTTTTCTGCCGAGATCCTTTGCAAATTTCTCATCGTGTTTAGCATCAAATACATCAGGTTCTGGCAACCAAACTTGCTTCTGCACGCGGTATGATATTATTACTTCAGTTACTTTCAGCGATATTAAAACTTCAGCATCAAGCATATATCATAGCAAAACTATTGGACCCCAACGTCGCTCAGAAAAATGTCTTCCAAACCACTCATAAACAATCGGATGGAGATCCGAGCGTAACTCAAACGACTCTATGCGGGCGAATCCGGTTAAGTCAAAATCTGGTAAGGGTCCGTTTATCGCAACCCTGGTCATGTCATGTGTAGGATGTCCAAATCTCTTAAAGTATTTAGAACAATCTCCATATCCAAGAAAACTTCCAGGATAACACGCTACCATATCAACCGAGATAACGTCGTTGTAATCGTATCTAGTATTCCACAATCCACCGTGCCCGTATTCGATACAACTCCTCACGACATCTTCAAGAAATTCCGATCGTGTCGGTTTCCACGAGTTTTTCTCCTGAGCGAAATGAGCAGCAACCGATGGTACGGTAAAACAATTACTTAGTAATTGTCTAACTTTGACATCGTCAGAAGTATATTTCAGCGCAAGGTGTTCCATTTCCTCATGGAGAGATTCTGTACGATAAATATCGCCGTTAGACCGTACAAACTGATCATGATTATCATATTCCGAACTCTGAAACAGCCACACAGAAACAGGGTCACGTTTGCCAATTTCACCGATGGCATCGAATACATCACCGTGGTAAAATTTAACCATTCTTTCTCGCGGAAATACATTTACAGCATTAGTCCATGCATGTGCGTTATGATCAATGATTGTTATAGGGTTTCCATTTTTTATATATTTTGGTTTGTACAAAATCTCTCCGGTTAATGTCTTCACTGCTACTGGAAATCTTAATAACTTTTCTAGCTCAGCAACGTCGCTGATAGACGCTCCAGCATCTTTAACTTTTTCAGCCCACATATTTATTTTTTTACGTCTTAAATCTGTCAAACCGTTTCCCCGTATCGCGTTTGTGAAGTGTTCTATGACTCACTCAGCTACACAATTTATTCTTGACAATTTCATTTTCTTGAGATCCCCAACGTCAGGTTTATCATTTAACGGATACAGCGCGTACACTACCGCAGTCACTGGATACGATCGCTCATAATACGGCTTGTCTATTCCAGTCAGTATTCCTGGTTTGGAATTTTCACCAAGGACAATATTATTCCCTGACTTCTGGACGGATTCACGCTTGTCTCGGATGATCCAAATATCATCGTCGGTCTTTACAATAAATTTTACTAAAATAATATATTTCCGAACAAGGTAGTCAATAATCTCTCTTCCTCGTTTGTCACTCATCACATATGCGGTATTTCCAATTCTGAATGTGGACCATACATGAGCCGCACCATCGTCGCGAAACTCCTTCTTGGCTTCACGGATACGTTTAGTTATATCTGCATTCGTTAAAGCTAGATCTTGCATTAAGAAACTAAATTTATGTAGTCTGTCTAGATCAAATCTAGCGGCGGCAGGCTCAATTGCGGATAATTCCTGCATATTATAATTAAGGCAAATATGTATTTAAATTGAAGTTTTAATCATGTATATATGATTCAACCAAATCACTATTGCCGATGGCTTAAGATTATTTACACGTCTCCGTGTAACAAAAATTGCGTAAATGAGTTCTGCAGTTATCACATGCGGTGTGGTGTTGAAGTGCGAGGAAAGACTCACCTGTGTGCGCAATGTGGTGGTAAAAAATACAGAGAGTTGAAACGATATTACGATAAAAAATATAACGCTGAATCTATTATAAAGCGCGAAGAAGATTATCTGGCTAGATTTTCAAAACAATGATTTAAACAAATAGTATATTGTATATAAATGGAGCAAAATGAGTTTGTGTCACATCCAATCCTCACCAATTATGAAGCGTCACGCGATGGTACCATTAGAAATTACAGACTGAAAAAACCAGTCGGTAGTGTTACCAATACTGGTTGTTTCATTTAATACCAAAGGAAATAAACATTATTTATCACATAGATTTGTCATCGAGTGTTATTTTGGACTGATCAAAGATGGGTATGTGGTGGATCACATCAACGGCAATAAACCTTGACAACTCACTTGGAAATCTACGTATTATCACGCAAAGTGGAAACTGTAAGTTTGGGAAAACGGGTCGCGCAAGATATACTGTAAAAGCTGTTAAATCCGTGAATGCAGAATCTGGAGAAGAAATTATGTTCAAGTCAATTTATTCCGCTAGTACATACTTTAATATAGCATCTAGCTCAGTGAAATACGTGGCAGACGGGGTTACAAGATCTACTTTTTCTTTCAAATTTGGGCAGAATATTATTTTCCAGTACTTGGTATCAGATGATCAAGCGAGACTGAGGCAAGCATAAAACTTAGTCAGTATTGCAGTTATCCGCACTTATGTTAGGAACATAAAGGTACATGATATTATTTAGCTTGCAATCTGAATATCATTCAGAAAATATTATAAGATCTTAAGATGGTTCTCCAGAAGTAGGTTAAGCAAAAGATACATAAACTGTATTCAATGGCACAAAACATTCTTTACTTAATCAGATTTAACTATTTTTTATAAAGTTTTTATTTTGTTCGATTTTTTATCAAATTTCTCGTTTTTTACGCTATTTTGTTGATTTTTTCAGGCATTTTAGTCGATTTTATCATTGTTTTTCGTTGAGTTTGCTCGTTTTCGTTGGATGAAATCCCCGGGAAGGTTAACGGAAATTAACATTAGGTTTTAAATTTGTTGATCAAATACTGGTTCTTTCCGGATTTTTATCGTAATTCGCTAGCAAAATGATCATAAAAATCTACACAATACGAGCAAAGAACTGGAAAAAACCAGTATTTGATCAACAAATTTAAAACCTAATGTTATTTCCCGTTAACCTTCCTGGGGTTTTGACCCAACGAAAACGAGGAAATCTAACAACAAGCAGGGCAATATTATATATATTTTGTACTTGTCTATGATACTTGATACCTACTGAAACATAATGGTTGGTTCTTTGATACAATACATAAGATATACTTGTCAATATCCATGTATGTAGGTTGCATTATATATATACTAGGAAGAATATGTTAGTTTTCCCAAGGATTTTGTTTAGCTATTACCACAGTCAATGGTCCATCATTATCGCTGTCATTTTCACTCGTATTTTCACAATGCTCTCTTAACTGTCTTATACGAAAGTTCATAATCTTTTTCTGTTCGTATTCATGAGATAATTCTAACTTGAATTTGTCAATAGCGTTTGAGAGAGGCACAAACAACTTTACCTGATCATCAGTGACAGTTGCCAGTGACTTTAACATTCCTTGCTGGATAACTTTCATGAATTTATAATCAGCAGATAGCGTGAATCTGTTCTCGGTCTTTCGTTGTTGTAATGAGTCAAAATCACATAGAATCTTTTCAGCATTAAGATTGTCAGATACATTGATACCGTTATGTTGTAATTTTTTTAATCGCAGAAACAATGACATTGATATTTTCAAAATTCATTATATAATAAATGTATATTTAATATAAAAATAATATTTTTGGACGGTACTATATTTTTACAAAACATATATACATATATACAACTCCATATGAACTCCCAGCTTGTCATATAACATGCTAGCAAGTTCAGGAGCATTCTGAATTAATCCCCATGTGATCCCCTAAGGTGTCAAACAACATCTTAGTAGGACCAGAGGAAATTCCGAAAGACGAAACACAAACCCCATGTGATCCCCTAAGGTGTCAAACAACATCTTAGTAGGACCAGAGGTCACACATAAACTGATTGATGAACAATGATTATATATTTTTATGGTCATGATGTTGATTTTTGCGGACGGCACATTTTGACCTATGTGAACCCCCCGGTTGCCTTTTGACATCCGAGCAAGTTCAGAGGTCACATATAAACTTAATTAAGGACGATTTATGATTATATACAATGTATACAATGACTATATACAATGAAGATAATGGGTATATACAATGAAGGTAATTATGATATATACAATGATTATGATATATACAATGATGATGATGGCCTTTTCTCTATCTGTGAATATATAAACTAGCACACCCACCCCCAAATATCAAATCCGTAGGGGTGCAAAACTGACACCTACTACGTGTTGACACGTGGGTAGGTATACTAATTTCTATTCACAAATAGACTGGGGATGGCCAAGGCCCCCAATAGATTATAAATCTTGGCCTAAAATCGCCTCCGCAGACAATTTGCCTTTCTCGGGTTTCAAACCACCGACGCCAGGATGAGAGTTTCAACACGCTAGCAATGAGCTATCGGACCTTGTTATAAATATATACTGAAAAAGTTAATATGTGTTTACCAAAAGCACAATAGCCTATTTCCTAAAAACTACAGTGATCTTAACAAAAACCACAGTTTTCTGTGTAAAATGGGATTTTATATTTCTAGTTTCCAAAAAATATAGAAATATATATAATTCTGCATTAACACTGAGTCTATGCGTAAGCTGTAACCAAGGAGATTGATTTAGTCATAGCGTATTCTTAAAATAACTTTACGCAGTAATGGGCCACACAGATACAGGCAATATTGTGCACAAATTCTTCTGTGGCGCACTATTTATTATAATAAAATCGGCACTTACACACGCATTACGTGTATTTTATTATACAATATATAGCCGATTTTCTTAACAGAGACCAGCTTCTGTGTAAAATGCAACAGAATTCTCTCTGTTAGCACTAAGATATAGCCGTTATGGAATAATCAATAACAGAGCTATTTATGCAGCCACAGCCTTCTAGACAGAGCAACTAGACAATAGATTTCGATTGCCTGTGTGCACTATGAGAAATCTTGTGCGCGGATTTTATGTAAACAAAGAATACAGTATTATTATTTTGTCAGTTACTGGTTGCCACATAGGGAAAGTTGCCGATTAGCATTGAATGAGACCGCCGGTAAGGTTATATATATATTGACAAGTATATGCTATGCTGTATTGTATACCAACCATTATGTATCAGGTATCATAGACAAGCACCATGCATCCGGATATTTTTTTTTTTTGTTTGTTTCGCATTATGATAACGCTCTATGAGCGTACATACAGATTTATATTTAGTTCTTCATTTTGCAAATCCAGAATGTGACCTACCTGGTCTGCAAGTTTAAAGTGTATCCTTGATAGTAACGGGTTGTGTACACGTAGATATACGGGATTTATTGGCTCTGATACAATCAACCAGCCGGGTGGATCGCGCGGGGAAAATGTGTATAATATGTACCCTTGCTGGGTCTGGTTAGACTTAGAAAGATCTACCTGATAGCTACCTTCAATAATATCGCATACCAGATTGACTGCAATTACTGATGTTATATTTACAATGCCTGGCGATATATGACGGCCGGCACTAAAAGGGTTGTTATTATGTTTTAGTATAGCCGGTGGTGGGGCTATTTTTCTCCACGATTCAATTACTCCGGGATAATATTCTTCAATAAGATCAGTTAATGATTTTTTCATTTCAGCGTTGTTTAAATCTGGTATAATAAATGTTTGTAATTGTTCTTCTGTAATTATATAATGATCAAGGAATAATTTCTTATGTTCTGGATTTGTGTAAGGATTTCCATTGACTACTGTCGCAATGTGTATAATACTTCGATTGGCGATGTATAAATCGAATAAGATACCATTTAAGTGTTTTATTGACTCGATTATCTGATTTTTTACACCATCGTCATAATGTTGTGATAATGAAATAAGTAAATTTCTTAAATCATTAAACGTTTTATCGTATTCAGGTTTAAGAGTATCTAAAAATCTTTTTAAAAACTTTTCATCAACAATATCTCGATCCCGCGCCTCTGGCGTCCTGATAACCGTAAATGCTGATCTAGTTATCTTAGGGGTCCTTCAACCGTCGAAATCAGTAAAGTAATATGTATCGTCGTTTGTATCAAATTTAAATAATATATAATTCCATGGATCTTTATTTCGATATTCTGGGTCTTCAATGAATCTTTTTTCGCTTGTTTTAAATTCATTTTTAGTTGGTTCTGAAACTCCATTATAAATAGGTGCGACTTCAGGCCATCCTAACACTGATCTGATCGAACTCTGATAAATATCTACGAGGTAATCACGAGAATTTATTTCAATAACCGCTGATAGTGTTGGTTCGTAAACAGTAATCGCTATTTTAGATTCTTTCCCTGTGATAGATTTAATTCTGCGTTGGAACTCGTCATTAATCTGTTCTATCTGATAACTGCCCGTTGAAATTCCAACCACTTGCCAATCAGGACTACCGTCAGGTTTATTTAATAGCAGTGAATTATTTGCTGGTTGTCCACCAAACGGTTTTGACCTGATATTTGGCCAACTATGATAAACTCGTAATCGTGATAATGCTATCTCGCTTGCTGGAATTGCAGTTGGAAAATTAACGCTAAATTCAGGATTGGTTGAACTTAATGATATCATAGTAGTTTTTCACGGCGTTGTATTAGCTACGATCTGCTGTAATAATTCTAACGATGACATTATTTAAAATACTCCGTATTTAATTATTATTTTAATAGAGCGGAAATTCAACCCTCCACTTTATCATTAGAATCCACTTTGAATGCCTCATGATAAGTTTCCATTATCGTTGCGAACTCCTCATCGGATATTTTACCATCGCTGAGGTACGCCGAAAGATACGATGATAGTTTAGAATAAGATGCTGTTGCTGTGTGCAATTTCATTATGTACTCGTTTAGTTTATCATTTGTACACGTAGATATTTTCTTAGCGATAATACTGAAAATACCTGCGTATGTTGTTGCCGTTGAAACTATAATTGTTACAACTGCAGGCGCTGTCATCGTTATTGTTGATAGTAATAATCCAGTTCAAGCAATAACAGCAGAAACCGAGTATACCATTATATCAATAACAACCATACGTCGCCGATATTTTTTTACCTTTATCGTGTAATCGTCGATGATATTTTTTAGTTTGGTTTGACACTCACATACATGAGCGTATCTGTGACGTTGAACGTCGATAAATGACTCTTGATTCATTATATTTATCTAGATAACTAATTGAGTAGTTTCACATACAAATTCCAAGCACCACCAGTATAGTGCTCTGGTTAAATTTTTATCAGATGCCTCCAGCAGAAATGTTTCTTCCGCATCTTTATTTATTATAACGGATACAACTCCAGAAAAAGTATCGATTGAGTGACGCCATGGAAATGTAGTAAATATACTGAACTTTGCTATGCTAAATATAGACATCCTGTAATTTCTGCGGTGTGTTTGAGAGTATTATCTTGCAGTGTCCATACTCCTAATCATGATGCTACTGTGTATACTACTTTGAAGATCTGCTTGTGAGGCATTCCAGCAAGTAACTTTGTTACTAGATTCGTTTTTTCAACGATATTAGGAATTCCACTAACAATATCGTTGATTTTCATGTTAATGTCGGTAAGTTTTATGTCAACGACTGGTGGACTTCCAAAAAAGTCATGAATAGATCTGTTTATATTTCTACGGAAATTCAGAAACGTTTGCACGTGATTGGTAAAATCAGTTCTAACAGCGGTAATTTCATCATTGACTGTCATTAATGATTTATTGCTATCATCGACGTATTTCTTCGTTGCAGCGTCAAAATCTGTTTCTGGTGTTCTGAGATTATTAATACCATTATTATTCATGTCGAGAAATGTACGCATTATACCACCGCGCACTGACACCTACTTGGATTCTTGATCGTCGACGTATTTTTTTGTTGCTGCGTCTGTATCCAAGGTTGGGTTCATAAGATATGCAATTTTTCTTCCTGACATAATAATGGCACCGGTAAATACATCACCAGTTTTCTTAACATAGTCGTTAACCGATTTACCGGAATCCTGTATTTTACCTTGATCAGTAAAAGTAACGATATTATTAACAACCGCGTAGGGAATTCGTACAAGTACATCTGGTAGTTGTATGTTACTCGTTTTTAATCGTCCTTGTTTGTCCTGAAAAACGACGACTTCATTTTGATCCACACTTGTGATATTTAATAAATCATCGATTTCATTTCTGAGTTGATCAAGAGTTGCATATTTAGATAAATTGACCTTCTGAGCTCTACCTGAGGATCTTCCATAAATATCTACCATTATATTTACTGATATCTGTTTAAGTGTGATGACGTGGTATACCGTTCAGTAGTGAACGCGTGCACGACTTTATGAGGTGGCGCTGTTGATTTTGATACAGCATCAAGCACGGCGAGGGTTTCACGACCGCATATTGGAGGATCAGTTAATTTTTGTGTTGGTAGCGTTGAATACCAGATTGGAATACTTTTATCGCTGGTAACGTACTCTAAAAATTCTTTTGGTGGTGCTAATCCATACGAATCGAAATAAATAATTCCACGTGGATCAATTGCATATCCGACCCAGTGCGTGCCTGGGTCAGAGTTTTTATCGAGATTAATGATACCGGTTTCAATATTGTTTGGTTTTTTTGGCAATTGATCGCGTATAAAAACGCCTCTGAAGTTTTTTATATTTAGTTGCTTAGCAGCATTAAGTAAATCAAAATTGGACATGGGTGATATTAGTAAACTGTCCCGGGAAGTCTTAGACCCCTTCCGTACCACGAATACGGGGTTCCTGGTAGTCTTAAACCGCTTCCCTTTTTTTTGATTCCTTGTCCGGTTGCTTTCTTTAATGCCATTCCAGCAGCTGTTCCAACAGCGCCTAGCGCAGCTGCTTTTGCAACAGCTGGGGCTGCAGCTGCTATTAAAGCTGGTATAGCTGCGAGAAGTGGAAATATACCACCCGTCTTAGCAATATCTTTGATGGCGCCCGCAGAAAGATTAAGTTTTATACCTTTATTTGATTTTTTGGCTTCATTGAAGTTTTTGAACTGACGCTCGGTCAACGACAGTTTATTTGAACCGCTCATCTGTTCTCGCTTTAGCGATATTTTTATTCCACAGTTATTTTTTGATGCTGATTGTAGCCTTTTAATCTGACCAGGAGTCAGACTCACACTAACGTGATGATATGACATTTATAATATTATGAACGATCTAATTACATGTTTTCTACTGGAGCATCAATAACTCTCATTCGTCCACCAACACCTTCGAGTAACATCGATTTATCGCTGAGTACAACGGCTATTGCTCTATAATTAGGAATAGCTCCAACATCTCTATTAACACGAGCTCGAAAATGTATATCTACAACAGATTGTCTGGTTAAATTTAAATGTTCAAGCGAAAAGTAATAAATCGGATACAGCGTTGTAAAATCTAGCTGCGATATTTGTAAACCAGTATCAATGTTTTGATCACGGCCCATGAATGTCATTAATCGATGATAGGCACGTGCTACATGATTTTGATCGAAATTCAGTAATATATCCTCAGATGGTTCTTGATGTCCATTAATCCTTAATGAAACCTCAGAAACACCGAGTTTATCAAATACCATAATATTTTGTGTCTGATTATTTAATCGTGCAGTATTTTGAAACGCAATAAATATATGTCTTGGTGCAGAAACACCTTGCTGAGAAGCTATTTGCCACGTAAATAAACCATTAACAGCGTTCTCTACAACATCTGTGGTCATAGTCAACCATGACAACGTTGATTTACCACCTTGATCCATAAAAGAAAGTAACCGTTGTTCTTCAGATATCGAGGGGGTCATCACTGGCATCCACAATGAAAGTTTTGTTAGTACTACTATACCAGGATCACCAATGGGTCTCCATAATGCATCATTATCATTGCCTTTTCGTACAAGTACAACCGTATGTTTGGCTCCGAAAATGACTTTTCTGACATTTCTACAGAATCCAAAAATATGTGACAGTGGAATTGCACATGAAAAATTTCTTCTGTTATCTTTCAACATTGATTTACGTGCTGCAAATCCTAAGTTAAATTCTGGATTTGGAAAATATAGATCTTCAATAGCAGCAGCAGCAGGAGGAACAGCTCGATTATTGGGCTGTCGAGTAACCTGATTTCTACTGTCAGGGTGGTCAGAAGTATCCTTGACAAACATCATTGATGGACCAGCCGATCTTGAATAATCGTCGCTGTATCTTGCAAGGCCAAGTATTGTCGTTGCAACGTCAACGTCCTTCTGGATTGATTCAATATTTTTTCCGTCAATCATGTACGTAGCGCTATCAAATAACGCCATAATACCATTATTAACAAAACCAACCCTAACTTCAGCTCCATATGCTACTGGTGCTGCAGGAGCAGCGTTATTTAAAATTTCGCCTTCTACTTCAATAAATGCCTCAGCGGGTAGGAAATACCTACTTGTATCCTGAACCTGTAGTTCGATTCGTCCACGCTGATTTGGCATTCGTGCGTCATAAGAATAATACTGATAATCACGCACAGACTCATCTTTGAGTACTGGTGCATCCATGTCAAACGCAGGGTCAGATATGCGCTTAAACATCTTTATTATTATCGTCTTCGTCTAACACGAAGACCACTTCGGGAAGTGAGACCACTTCCTGCTATCAGACTAGCGGTTATATTTTTTTCTTTGTCTGACATCGGGACATCAGCCAACTCCGCTAGTTTTTGATTAGCGGCTTGATTTATTATTTTACTTACACTTGCTGGCATCACTTCAGTGCTAGCCAATTTCACAGGTTGAGGTCGGGTCGCTTGTGGTTTGTGTATTAATCGTGATAGTCTATTTTTGATTGCTGAGAATGC
>JAECUM010000608.1:0-43400 GCA_016617855.1 Megalonaias nervosa
ATACTTAACATTATATCGTCCAGTTGTCGGTCTGCTGTAATTTTTTCTGCCAACGACGGCGTTGCTGTTGTCATCTTCATCGTCATTATTAAATAAAATATCATATTCGCTATAGCTAGTAGATTTGTCTATTATATCGTTAATAATTGTAATATTGTCTGCGACTTTATCGTTAGTGATTGTATCACTTGCGATTGTATCTCTTGCGATTGTATCTTCCGAATATATATAAGCAAGTCTTTTCATCAAATCCATATTATAATATACTTTTATCTAATTTATTGTTATAAGATGACTAACGAGGTAAAATATCACCCAAAAGGTTAATATATTAAATTATAACGAACTAGCCGAAGCAGTTCGAAAATGTCTGTTAGGGTATAATTCTTATTCTGTCGATGTTATTGTTACGCAACGTGAAAATGATAGGATATTACTAACAGCAGCAGAAAAAAAATAAACTTAATGATAGTGCTTTTATAACATTAAAATTTGATCGCGATGATATTTTGATGTTTGCTCATAGCTGTCTTACTAAGACAGAATTACGAAATATAATTAATCATCATATCTAAAGATAATCCAAGAATTATATCTGCTTGAAAAAGCTGATCTTGTTATTGCCGGACGTCTAAAATTGATACCACTACCTAGTCCTTTTTTCACATTTTCCTGCTGGGTAACTAGTTCTAAATTTTCCAGTCGATTATCAGTTTTTACGTTATTGATGTGATTAATAACCAAACCATTAGGTATAGGTCCGTTAAACGTCTCGTAAACAAAACGATGGCTAAGATAATTAACTTTACCGGCTAGTGTTCCTCTGACAGTTACCGTGAGATACCCCATATTATTCATAAAACCAATAACTTTTTTAGTTTTTCTTCTTCGAATAATTCCCTTATCATTTACCTCGTAAAGATTAAATATTAGGTGGCGTTGATACTCATCTTGTAAAGCTAAATTTTCAATATTGTCATCAGTGATCGAATTATGTACTCTATATACTCGTTATCCTTCTGGAATATGATCGCAGAACAAAGTATAAATAAAATATTTTCGAAACATTTCAATTCTATCTGTGTCATCACCTTTCACTAAAATTATCATACCAGCCGGAGTTGGTCTGCCAATACATTTTTTAGATTTTATGTTAATAACCGAACCTAATGCATTTCCAGCATATAAGTTATACTTCGGATGAACGTGATATCCTTCTTGCTCTTCCCCTGTCAGTCTCATATAGCTTAAAATTTCTGTCATTATACTATAAGCATTTTATATCTCTAATTGATTTTTCAACTGGCGTGCGGTGAGTTATCGATCGAACAATCAATTAGAGATATAATATTACATTATATATATAGCAATGTTGAAATTACGTGATATAGCCAAGAAGAGCCTTATGGGAGAACCTGAAAAAATAGCGACTGCCTTTACAGGATTCGACAACAGTTATCGGTTTGATAAACAAATCGTACTAGTAAATTTCACTGCAACAAATCTCTATCATTTGCTAGAGCCAACTGTAAAACGTGAACTTGAAAAACATAAGGGTCTAAGAATATTAGTGCAATATCATGTTATGTTTTCAAAGCTACTTATGACTAGCGAGGAAATCGCATACCCTTACATTAATGCAAAATCAAGGCGTGTTTTGGTTGGGACTAATCTTTTGTCACTAGCTGATGAAATACACCAGGAAATTTGGAAAAAGATAGAAGAATTTACAGAATCGGAAGTTTGAAATCATTACTGAAATTTTATTTCACACAACAAAATATAACGTATTACGCGGTAGTTCGTATACTGACCTGCCACAAAAAATAAAAAATAAAAAATGCTGTATAAACGTAAAGAACGTCGATAACAGATGTTTTCAGTGGGCTATTCTTTCTGCACTATTTCCAGCAGAAAAAAATGCTGATCGTGTTGACAAGTATATTAGTCACGTATTAAAATTAAATTTTAATGGTATTGACTTTCCAGTTGCAGAAAATCAAATACCATAGTTTGAAAAGCAAAATAATGTTTCAATAAATGTTTTCGGACTAGATGAAAAAGAAAACGTCTATCCGAGATATATTTCAGAAAAAGCTTCACAATCGACAATAAACTTGCTATTTTATAAGAATCATTACGTTTGGATCAAAAACTTTAATGGACTAGTTGGCAGACAGTATAATAAACGAAATAAAAAAACGTGCTTTTGTTATCGCTGTTTACACGGCTGTGAAGACAATGAAACATTACAAAAGCATTTGCAGTACTGTAGTGACGTACAACGAATAACAATGCCGTCCAAAGAAAATAGTTTATTACAGTTTGTCAATCATAATCAAAAACTAAAAATTCCTTTCGTTATATACGCTGATTTCGAATGCTTACTTCAGCCTGTACTTGGCGTAGAAAATAATCCTGACAAATCGAGTACAAGAAAAACTCAAAATCATGTTCCATGTGGGGTAGCGTATAAGATAGTTTGCTGCACTGATTCGAGATTATCTAAACCAATCAAATTATATCGTGGTAATAATCCGGCTGTTTGGCTTCTCAAGCAGTTAATTAGCGAAGTTGATAATATATTTAATCGTTTGAAAAGAATAACTCCAATGATAAAACTGACATCTCAACAAGAATCTGATCACGAGCAAGCGGAATTTTGCCATATTTGTGAAAAAGCTTTTGACTCGCCTGATAACAAAAAAGTACATGACCATTGCCATTTGACCGGACAGTATCGTGGAGCGGCTCATGATCAGTGTAATTTAAAATTTCATGCTCCAAATTTTATTCCAGTTGTTTTTCACAACTTCCGAGGATATGATAGCCATATTATCGTAGAAGCTTTTGGCGATCCCAACATAATATCTCTTTTAAAACTTAATAACGTAATCAAGTGCATTCCAAATAATTTTGAAAAGTATATGTCAGTTACTTTAGGTAAGTTGTATTTTATTGACAGCCTACAGTTTATGGCAGCATAACTGGATGAGCTAGTGAAAGGTTGTAGCTAGTTTGATAACCTACGAGACTGTTTTGGAGATAAATATAATCTACTGACTAAAAAAGGAGTATTTCCGTACGAGTACCTCGATGATTGGAGTAAATTTGATGAAACTTCTCTGCCTAGCAAAGAAAATTTTTATTCGCAGCTTAAAAATGAAAATATCACAGATGACGAGTACAAATATGCACAAGATATTTGGAAAGAATTTGATTGCAAGACGTTTGGCGATTATCATGATTTATATTTGAAAACAGATGTATTACTACTAGCAGATGTTTTTGAAAGTTTTCGAAAAGTGAGCTATAACAATTATGGACTAGATCCTTGTTGGTATTATTTTGCTCCCGGGTTATCTTGGGATGCTCTGTTAAAGTTTAGTAAAGGAAGGTTAGAATTACTAACTGACGTTGATATGTTCAATTTTATCGAAAAAGGTATCAGAGGCGGTATTAGCGTTATAACAAAGAAATATTCTAAAGCAAACAACAAATACCTGAAAGAGTACAATCCTAAGCTTCCTTCGAAGTATATAATTTATCTAGATTGTAATAATTTGTACGGTTATTCTATGGCAGAACCAATGCCTTTTGGTGGATTTCGTTGGATCACATCTGAACAATTTCTATCGGAGACAGAAAAAAAAAAATACCAGACGATATTTCGTATTTCGTTGAAGTTGATCTCGATTATCCAACTTCGCTACACAATTTACACAACGATTATCCTTTCTGTGCGGAATCGATGATAATAGATTATAGTATGTTATCTCAAGAACAACAAGCGATAGCATCACCAAGACAAAATTCTATGGTAAAAAAACTAGTACCAAATTTACTCGATAAGAAAAATTATGTTTTGCATTACAAAGTTTTAAAACAAGCAGCAGATGCTGGTTTTGTGTTGAGGAAAGTTCATAGGGTTTTAAAGTTTAATCAGTCGCCGTGGATGAGAGGTTATATTAACTCGAACACTTCGAGAAGAGCTGTAGCGAAAACCGATTTTGAAAAAAACTTCTTTAAGCTTTTGAACAATTCTGTTTTTGGTAAAACGATGGAAAATATTAGAAAACGAGTAAATATCGAGCTAGTTAATGATATCAACCGTGGAAATAAACTTGTGTCAGACAATGATTTTGTCAGTATGAAAATTTTTAATGAAAATCTTGTTGCGATACAAAGAAGAAAAACAAATCTAAAACTAAACAAGCCGATTTACGTTGGAGCTTCCGTGTTAGATTTATCGAAGTGGCTCATGTACGATTTTCATTATAGTTTTGTTAAAAATCAGTGGCCGTCCAGTACACTATTGTTTACTGATACCGACTCGCTCGTGTATGAAATCGAATGCGAGGACGTCTATCAGGATATATACGATAATCGACATCTGTTTGATCTTTCCGATTACCCTCGTGACAGTAAATTTCATGATGACATAAATAAAAAGGTTATTGGTAAGTTTAAAGATGAAATGAACTCGAGCATCATCAAATACTTTATCGGATTGCGCAGTAAAATGTACGGCGTATTGCTAGACAATAATAAAATAACGAAAAAAGCAAAAGGTCTGCCTCGCGATTTTGTTAAAAAGTTTATGAAATTTGATGATTACAAGTACGCGCTTGACGGCGGCGTTAGTTTTATAAGAGCAATGGCTATTCGAACAAATCGTCATAAACTCGAAACAGATGTCATTATCAAACGCGGATTGAGTAATTTTGATGACAAACGTTATTGCGAAAATGGAGTAGATACATTTGCACTTGGTTATTGTTTTGATGATAGATCTATACTCGATATTATATTCGACGACTAAGGTATGAAATTTTATCTAAACTTCAGAAATAATGTTTGAAAATTTGACAGTGACAAATAGCTACAATAACAAGATCAAATATCTAATGATGGACGGCAAACAGGTGACAGTTGAAATTAATAATGAAATATCAGGTATATGTTTTACCGCAGTTCGTGACAAGCTAAAACTTTCACTTATCAGATCTGGTGACAGCCAGTATTTCAATTATCTTGAACAATTGAGCCAGAAGTTATCAGCAGGATTTAAAAACTTTCATGATCCGATAAGTCAACAAAAATATACTAAACTTACCATCGATCTCGATCGGTCAAAATTATATTTTATCGACAAAAAATATCCTCTTAACAAACCGCAAATAAAGGATTTGTTCGAATGTCGTCGCTGTGTGAGCGGTAAAGTAAAGTTTAGTCTCTATTATCGTGATGACGAAATATTTCTAACATCAACAGTTGAAACATTGATAATTGGTGATGAGGTTTGAAGGAGGTAGAGGTTAGTCGTTTGGGAGGCTGGTGGGGCTCACAGATGTAATTTATATTTTTTTTTGGAGGGTCTCCAAGATGGTAATTTATATTTATTTAGAGGGTGGGTAAAAGTCTTAGATTATATTTGAGCTAGAACCAGCACTTGCTATAAATGAAAATCGTTTTGGGACAGGGTTTTGTGGGTCTCCGAGGTGGTAATTTATATTTGTTTGGAGGGTGGAAAGAGGTCTGTGCGCCAGAACCAGCCTTTTCCCTTACTACTCAAGTCAGTAACCAAAATGATTGACCAAGTCAGTAACCAAACTGATTGACCAAGTCAGTAACCAAATTGATTGACCAAGTCAGTAACCAAACTGATTGACCAAGTCAGTAACCAAACTGATTGACCAAGTCAGTAACCAAACTGATTGACCAAGTCAGTAACCAAATTGATTGACCAAGTCAGTAACCAAACTGATTGACCAAGTCAGTAACCAAACTGATTGACCAAGTCAGGGAAGAAAATGAAAAGAAAAGTGACGCACAAAACAAAACAAATGAAACAAATGAGACAAAAACCCCAAACGAGATCAATCAAAATGCTGAAAACACCTATGACAAAACAACAATAGTACAACAAACCCTGAATGAAACAAAACAATCAGATGACAATTCAATGGCAAGCACAGGATGGGATACATTTCTGAGTCCCAATAAGACAGGAAGGATGATAACTCCAATTAGAGAAGAGAACAGACAGAATGAGAGAATTCTGGAGAGCAATAAGTTTTATCCTCTTGTAGAGGAAAATGAAGGCCCCCCAGAAAATGAATTAGAAATGGAAGATGGTGGCACGGTTACTTTTAGTGGGTTCCAACCACTGATGTCAACACCAGTGCCTACACAAAGAAAAAAGAGAAAGAATAAGAAATCACTATCACTATCCTCGACAGGTAGTGACACGCCACCTGCGGAAATAAATACGTCTACCCCAGTAGAAAAGACGAAACTAAGGAGAAAAAAGGAAGGAAGAACAGACACAAAATGACACAAATGACGCAAACGGACAGGAAAGTGAAATGGATCAAGACATAGACGAACCCAGCGACAATAACACAGATGAAGCCAACGGACAGGAAAGTGAAATGGACACTGACGAACCCAGTGACAATGACGTGACTACGGACACAGAAGCGACAAAGGAAACATGGAGAAAAATGTGGAAAAAATGAGACAGAAGAGAATTCAAAAATAGAAAAGGATGGGGAGGGGTCAAGCCCCTCTTTACATAATAATTAAATATAGAAACAAAACTAAAATATACATATAACAGGAATATTCATTATAGTTTGTAAAATAGATCTAAAAAAAAGTATTGGATACGGCAACCTGGAGAAAAAACAAAAATGGAGGAAAAAAACTTCCATATAGCTTCTATAAATACAAATGGAATAAATAAGGAGAAAATCATAAGACTAAGTGAACAAAACAAGTACGATATAATATTATTACAAGAAACGCATAATGGGTTTTCAAAGGAACTAATAGCAATATTAGAAGAAAAATTAAATGCAGTGGTAATTTTGAATAACTATAGACAAAAAGATAATAAAGGGAGAGTTGCAACAATTATAAAAAAAAAATAAATATGAATTGGGAAAAAAGGATGAGGGGATAATTTTGTGGCTAGACTTTTACACATAATAATAGGAAAAATCCATATAATAAACATTTATTTTCCTGCAAATAAATATAAAAAAACAAGACTTTATAGAGAAATTAAATAAATATTTAAGTGACTATACGATGGAAGATGTAATAATAGGAGGTGATTTTAATTGGGTGGGGGAAGAAGTTGATAGAATAGGGAATTTAACAACAAATGATTTAATTTTCAGAGAAGGAATGTTTAACTTAATGAATAAACATAAACTAAACGATATATACAGAAGAATCAACTTATTAAGAACAGAATATACATATGAATATAAAAACGGATTGGCAAGCAGATTAGACAAATTTTATGGGACAAATTATGAAAAAGGGATATATAGGGAAGTGGGAATAACAGGCATACAAATTTCAGATCATAAACTCATAGAACTAGAGATTTTCACTGAAGACAGAATAAGGTGGGGTAAAGGGAATTGGAAATTGAATAATAAAATTTTGGAAGATACAGAATTTAGGGAAGAAATAATAGAAACAGTAAGAAAATTTAACCAGTTCGGGAATAGAGATATAATTAAAGAATGGGACGGTTTGAAAAAAAAGGTTTAAAATAAAGGCCATAAAATTCTCCAAAAGAAGAGCGGAATTACTAGGAAAAGAAAAAGAGGGAATAAAAAGAAATCTAGATAAAGAAAACCCTAAAGAAATACAAAACAAACTGCAAGATAGATTAAGTCAAATTATAGAAGAAGAAACTAAAGGGAGGTAAATAAGAGCGGGGAAGTTCTCGGGAATATATAAAAAAGCACAGGGGTTGTATAAACGAGAAGAATTAAGAAGGGGGGGGGAATATATTGAGAAATTATTGAATAAAAACAATGAATTATTGTCAGAAAGGAAGGAAATAATGGGAAGAATAAAAAAATATTATAGTGAATTATACTCTTCACAAAATATAGATTCAAAAGAAATCAACAACTATCTAGATGGAGTTAAATGTGAGAAAATTTCATCAGATCATAAGGGCTTATGTGATGAATTTATCTCCATGGAAGAAATATTAAACACAATAAATCAATTAGCTAAAGGGAAATCACCATGGAGAGATGGACTCACGGCGGAATTCTATTAAAAAAATTCCAAAGTGAGTTATCGCCGATCCTTGAAATTTTATATAATAATATTGCATTGAGAGGTACTACAATGTCAAAAACAACGAGGGAGGGATTAACTTCAATAATATATAAAGAGAAGGGGGATAGGGAAGATCTAACGAATTGGAGGCCCATCTCCCTCCTAAATATAGATTATAAAATTTTAAGTAGAATATTAGCAAATAGAGTTAAAAAAGGGATGGATAAAATAATCAATAAAAATCAAACATGTGGGTCAAAAGGAAGAGATATTCAAAGCAACATATTAAATATAAAAACAATAATAGAATATATACAAGAATCGGGACAAAAAGGCGCTATGGTGCTTCTTGATCAAAAGAAAGCTTTTGACAGAATAGAACACAACTATATACAGAGAGTTTTTAAAAAATTTGGGTTCGGAAATAAAGTTCCGAAATTGGACCAAAATCCTGTATAAAAATATAACTGCAAGAGTACAGGTAAATGGGGCTACATCTGAGCAATTTGAAATACAAAGGTCAGTGAGGTCAGGGATGCCGACTCTCAATGCTATTATATGTAATAGCAATAGAAATTCTAAGTATCAAAATAAGAACTAATAAGAATATTGAGGGAATAAGAATACCAAATTATAAAGATGATTTTAAAATGCTCCAACATGCAGATGATTGCACAAACTTTATAAGAGACCCAAATTCTTTCAAACACTTAGAAAAAGAATATGAATTATTTGGAAAAGTGTCCGGGTCAAAGATTAATCACGAAAAAAACCCAGAAATCTTAAAAATAGGCAACTGGAGGGAAAACCACCCTGGTTTACTCCCCCCCCCAAAAAAAAGACAGAGTTAAGTCATTAGAGACTTACTTTGGGAGAAACGATGAAGTAGAAAACTATAGACATATGGGGAAAACAATAAAAGAAAACATTGATATCTGGGCGCAAATGCCACTGTGCATAATGGAGCGGCCCCATGTGGCCAAAACTTATTTTTATTCTAATGTGAACTACATTTTAAATCAATTGATATTGAAAATAAAAAACTTGAAAAAGTAGACAATGAAATTATTAATTATATTTGGGGGGTATAAAACACACTACATTTTAAAGGAAACACTATATAGGGCAAAGAAAAGAGGAGGTCTTACTCTACCCAGCCCAATATTAGTTAAACAAACCAACATAATTAATCATTTTAAATCAATTAAATTACCACCAAGTACACCTTGGGAAGCTTTATATATATACTGGTTTGGTTTTTTAATTAGGAACAGAGAGGATATATACAAAAATAATAAAGTATCAAAAAACCTAATAGTCCCAAGGAAATTTAAATATATCAAAGAATTACTGCTGAAATGCAGGGATATAAAAGACTTATGGAAATTAAAAGAAAATGAGACTTACGAATGGATTCGAGAAGATCAACATAAAAATAAGAGAAGCAAAGTTGAAGAAGAAAACTAGGGGGTGAATTGGGAAAAGACTTGGGGAATATGGGCAAGTATTAAATCATTAAAACTACAGAGTTTAATCTTTAAGTATTTACATAATATCTGGCTTGTAGCAATAAGAAGGCATATGATAAAAATAATTCCCAAATGCCCAATGTGCAAAAAGACAAGTTTTACAAAACTACATGCTATATTAGGATGTGAAAAAAGGAAACAGGGGAGACTTAAACTAATTACACTTATTTCAAAGAAGGAGAGATATCAAAGGAGAATGCTTTTATATTTGGATGAGAATTTCGAAAAGAATACATTAATGGAAATAATTAGTTTCATTGTATCTACAATGATGGCCTGTGGGCAGGTTATTGTGATCAAAAAGTAACCATGGATATAATCCATACAATACCCATGTCTAACCAGGGAGGGGAGATGGGGCGGGGGCTTCGATTAACGGCCCAAGTAGGGGTGCGTACCAGCCTAAGCGCGGGTTGGAGCTCCGGCCTCATCTCTCACCTCAGGTTAACAAAACCAGAATTTTAGTACAGAATCTTAAATTTTATATAAAATCAACTCCTTCGGTATCCTATATAGTTGTAAATTAATAAATTATTTAATCAACAATCGTTAAAGGGAACCCCTAGTTTTACTAACATATAATAATACCTTCCTTTTATAATGCTTTTAATTCTTTTCTTAGAACTATAGAGGGACAGGGAACCTGAACATGAAAGAAGTATGAGACATATAGAATATATGTTGCGGTTTGGACCGAGACAAGGAAATCCCAGTCAAGGGGATACATTATTTGTCTCCCCACGAGGCTTGCCCGAGTGGGGAGACATATAATGCAACCCCGCGACTGGGATTTCCTTGTCTCGGTCGAAACCCCAACGTAGATTATTTTTCTCACCCAATACTATCCTTTAAAGTAAGAAAGAACTCCTCCCTTGTGCAATATAGTTCACGCGCCAATGTTACATGCGGTGCATTAATACAAATATGTTAATGAGGACTGTGGCGTGACGTGTCATCCGAAGTACACAGTTTTTATGCGTGATCCTAAACAAAATAACAACATTAAACGTTGCACAGTTTTTAGGTATTATCACATTTAATATATGGATGTTATATGAAATTAACAATAAATAGTTAATATTTATTACAAGAAAATGTTTCATTTTCATTAGTTCCAATTTAGAAAATTATATTGTACATAATGAAACTATACTCGGCCCACATTTCTGTTGTAGTGTATATATATATGTAGCATGAGTGTCCATGCATGGGTTATTCACGGGTAATTAGAGATCCGTGTCACTATTGTATATAACTCTCCTTTTCTTTAGAGGAGGTAAAACTGTGAGATACTTGTGTTGTAATTAATATTGCTTGTAAAAGTACCCCCGTGTATAAAAAGACCCTCCAAATACGGACCCCAGCGGATAACCATGTGCTAAACTTTCAAGTTTACGGATTCTTTGAAATTTGCTTATGGATTAATGTGTTGACGGATAAATGATTCCTTTTGGCTGGTAAGTGCATTATTTGTCATTAAATAGTATAGGTATATTTTTGATTCAACTGGAGCGCAATGGAGATGCTTAACAAAAATAGAATAAAGCATGTTTGACATAACACATTTCTGGCTGTTACTAAGTTTTCTGTAGTTTTTAAGAGCGTTGGAAGACTATGAAGTGTATAGGTCTATAGTCTATGTGCATAGATCAGTGTTTTCTGTCATAGTTCATTTCACACAGCATTGAGAATTTGATCCTATCTGTAGCACAGTCAATTTTCAGGTCAGAGTCATTAAATATAGCTAACAGTATATAATTTGTTTCTCACTAAGTATTTCAAACTAGTTAAGTAGCTTTAGCTACATTTAATGACCCTGACCTGAAAATGTACTGAGTCAGGCCTGCAGATAGGATAAAACTGACTATGCTATGAAACGAACTATCACAATACCAAAAAGCTCAACATGGTGTGCGTGTATGTGTCTGTCTCTCTCGAAATGTTTTGTATGGTGTGTTTTCAAAAATGGAGAGTCCTTAAGTTACTATGTTGTTTTGTTATATATTTGTTTGTTGTTGTTGTTTTATTTTCGAACAACTACGTCAGTCATAACAGAAGACAAGAAAGGTTTATTTGTTTTACAAGTAGTTCCAAGCGCGTGGACACCTAGACTGCGACGACCTGCCTGAGACAACCAGACTGAGATAAGAAAAGTAAGGTTAGCAAAACAGCTAGATTCCTCTGTCGCATGGGTGAGAAATTGACGTCACAGGGCTAAGTCACAAGGCGCTACGCGAAGTGGACAGGCCTTTGTAAGAGCCTCAGAAAACGACATGTGAAGGACATCGACATACAGAACATATACGCGGGGAAATAGAAATGTTTATACAAATAAAGGATTACCCATTCTAAACAATAGGCACTAATAAAAACATTTTTTGGAACTTTGGAATTTTTTGCTCGAAAATATGTATAATATCTACACTAAATAAGGACAGAATTTGAAGCCTTGCTTGGTGTACAGAAAATATTACATGTCATAAATTGGGAATTAGGATGCATCCAAAAACAAAAGTTAAGAGAAGCATAAAGAAAATAAATGAAATGTGGATCCTTAAACAGGATGCAGCCTAGTTTTTTCCCCCCAATAACTTCCATAAAGAAAATGAGAGACGTCTCACCCAAGCATACATAAACAATAGGTTTTATTTTATTTTATTTAAGTGCAACCGCCTCTCATTCAAAATAATAATCTAAGAGGAATTTCAAAATTAAACATGGAAATGAAAAATGACATTTCCAAAAAAATTTTTTATTTTTTTTTTAATTTTTTTATATAAATACTGAAATTTAGTAGAAAAACCTGGAAAAGATTCGATCAAATGCCGTCCTTACACAAAATCTATAGCAAGCACACAATATAGCATAATACATATAGCAAACACAGGACTTAGGGATCCTTGGCAAAGGTCACTAAATTTCAAAAAAGAAGGAGAGGGATTCCGACCAAATGATTGAAATTTTATCGGATGAACAAACTCTTAGATACACTAGGGAAAAATACCCAGTCAAAAATTTGTTTGAAATAAATTTTTGATCCAAATTCTGTTTTATAAAGTAAACAATTCAACACACCTTAGGGGGACACACATATACATAAAATACTTTTCTTTTTTCGGCTAAGTAGGGGGGCATCTGTCTGGTGCCCTCCCCCCAAAAAAGTGTAATTCTCTGAGGTGTCCACTGGATGTCAGCTCATGGCACGCTATGTCAGCTGTTCCACCTACAAAAAGCACAAAGAATTCCATTATCAGTCCCATAATAAAGGTCAAATATTTATGTAATAATTTCATGCAATTCTATCAGGCAAGATACTAGAATATTAATTCATCACTGTCCCTTTCTGATGTTATTGACATGAGGTGTCTTACAGCAGAATTTTGCTCTGTACTTGAATTGTCTACATTTGAAGAGGGATAATAGCATACCACGAACTCATTTCATCTTTCCTAAAAACACACAGTGAAATACAATAAACGTATTTGTCTTCACAATGGATACCACACGCATCACTAACTCTCAGAATGACGTCACATTCCTACATCTTAGCATGAGTAATGTGCAGCCAGTGGTTGTGTGAGACATTCAAATGTTGCTGTAGTGGTTCAGTAGAAAGAAACCATTACTTTGCTTTATGTATCACGTGAGAATTTATATAATAACTCGAACAACAAGGCATAATTTGTATAGCACTAAGGGATTAGTTAAAATTATAACAGTGAAAACAGGTATTTACTCATTGAAATATATATCTCTTGTCAAGTCATTATTTCTTAATTACGAAGACTCTTCAAAAATTAACAAGTATCAGCCTCATGATTGAATATATTCGTCGAAGAGTAAATTAAATATTTACTTCTGACAACATCCGAAAATATGCCCAAGAACGACGAAACATCATCTGCTCGTATACTTCTGTTATGCATCGTTGAAGAAAATCTTAATCGGCATCCCTATCTCTTTTTTATTGGTATCCCTACCTCTCTTTTTATTGGCATCCATACCTCTTGTTTTATTGGTATCCCTACCTCTAGTTTGATGGTATCTCTACCTCTCCTTTTATTGATATCCCTACCTCTCTTTTTATTGATATCCCTACCTCTCGTTTTATTTGTATGACATCCATACTTCTCGTTTTATTGGCATCACTACACTTCTTTTGTTGCAATCTATACCTCTTCTTTTATTGGCATCCCTACCTCTTTTTAATGAATGACCACATATATGTGATGAACAAAAAATAGGAAAGACACATAACTTTAAATTTCAACCAATATCTACATCGGTAAACTCCTTTTTTGGTTTTAAAGACGAATGAACCAGAGATAACAGACCAGGCAAGCTATTCTATATGAGACGATTGCATTTAAGTGGTGCTGTTCACTATGTAGAAATCACAGATGCAAGTAGAAGCCATCTGCTTTTAAATACAATTGGAACTATGGCGTTTCTCATCAACCACTAGAAACATTGGATGCAGTTGTAGAAACACATATAAATTTTGTGTTGTTTGGATAACTCGCCACTGGCAGAAGGCACCACATAAAATGCGTCGGAAAATTTAGATGTTCCGATCGTAGTTCATGTTCGTTCCTCCCTCACACGTTCTATGTGATCGAGATGTAGTTCTTAGTGACGTCAGATTGCATCTAAGGGTTTTATTTTCATTCTAAAATTAACTGAGGATGTTGTGGTTGGTTTTGAATCCCGATAGCATGATGTTGATAAACCACCTTATCTTGCTTGACATAAGCAAATTAATGTATTTGTGAAAATCACATTAAAACTATTTTAAACTTCAAACTAATAGCCTCATATCTTAAGTACGTAAATGGAGACCATCTGACAGAGCTGGTAAACTCTGACTCTCAGATCTGAACTGTTACTATGTAGTTACCTCATTTAGCTTGTGAGGTGATTTTTGGATGGAACGTACAAATATGCAAGAATTACCATTTCGGCAGCATCCCGCATAAACTGCTTGGAACCGTCATTCCAGATAGCGGGGACAGTCAGGACCCAATGAATATCAGAGCTGTTGATCTTGACATTTCTTTTCCGCTGGTTCAGAAAGTCCAGAAGATGCTTCCTGAGGTATTTCAGAGCACCGCTGAAAACTGTAATGGCTTTCCTAGTCTTTCCCTCTATGTCCTCGATTTCCAATTCTTTCTTCCGTTGTAATGTAAAGCTGCATCTTGAATTTTTCAAAATAGTAGTAACCATCTGTTTTCATTTGTTGTAATAAAAGCCGAAATTTGGATTCGGCGTCGCTGCCGAAAGCAACAGGCTCCCCATACGAGTCCAGTAGTATAATTGACGGGGTCTTCACCTGTGCGCCATCCCAGTTGAAAGTGAAAACTTCCATTGGGCTGCTTGCCCATGTAAAGGCATATCCACTGAAAGTTGTTCCAAAGTCTATTGTAGCTGTCAAAAGAATTTTTCTCCTCTTGTCCTCCTTGAAATGGAAAAAAGACTTGACACAAATCCAGAAAGAAAATGACAACAGGAACAAGTTTAGAAAAGTATAAATATGTATTTGCGTAAGTGTAATCGGTCCACATTAGTAGGAATTTGCATATACTGCCACACCTATGTTGTTCTATCCAGGTTAAGCCAGTTAATCAGTTTTCATCCACTTTAGACCGATTTACAAACATTTTGTGAAGTAATACATAATTATCCGCGTCTGTTTTAGTTTGCAAAAAGCTTGGATCATCAAATTAGTTATGTCAACAAATACCTGGCTAAATGGTGGCCATATTTTTGTCTGTATGCAGATTCTGGCCAAGTGCTAATGCAAATTTTATGAGATCAGGTTTTGTATAGAAAAGCCGGTATGCGAGTCCTGGCTCAGTGGTCATCAACTTCTGGCTCAATGGTCATCAAACTGCTAATGACGAAAATCTAGGTCAGTGATTGGTATCCTTATCTGAAGATAAAATTTCATGCGGATCCTACTCAGAGGTCATCAAAGTTTTAATCAGAAAGAACTGGCTTGGTGGTTAACGCGTCTTTTTTTTAAACAAAACTCAGTGCTCATCCAAGCTTTTTGTGAGATAAACCCGGCTCACTAACCCTAAATAGTTGTTTTAGCAACAAATAACGTCTGGTTCTACGGTCCGGAAAAACATTCTTATAACAGGGTAACCCACACATCAGACTTACAGTTAAAAGGCCGGCGCTTATTTCCAAAAGTTATAAATACATACAGAAATCCAAATTTTACAACAAAAATAGTACACCTTACCCTTGTCTCGCAGTCTTGTACAAGCTGTTACAGGAATTTCACAGCTAATGAGATCATGATATATTATGTAGAAATGCCATTGTATATAGAATTAATTAAATATTTATTGAACATTATAGATTAATATATTACTGGCTGTTAGTACATTAGTTAATATAAAATATACCTGTTATTACAATTGCAAACAACAAGCTAGTTAATGCTAAAATTAAAGAAATGACACTAACATCTATAAATATATAATAAGATGTTAAAAGTCAGCGAGATTACCAATGAGACCATGCAATGCCGCTGCTGCATTTTTGTTTTGACTAGGTTAACCAAATATTCAGCTAATGGCGTAACAGTCTTTCCAGGCTCACAACTGTTAAACGATTCGTGATATGTCGATTTTACTAGCACTTATTTTTCGCAATTCATTTTTCTTTATAAAATTTTCTCATCGTGAAGACAGCATCTTACTTGTCGTAAAGAATTAACTCCTCCTCGTACATATTGTCTGTCTTTAAGTCTTCTTATTATATACTACAGGATTTGCTGATTTATACAAAGCTGTTCTGTGATATTGGGAAGATAGACTTTAGCAAAGATAAACTTGTATTTCGAGATCCTGAATTTCTCACCTATTTCATATTTGGGCGTTCCATAGGAATATGTTGTAAGATATCCGCAAAAAGTTATCCATGCTTTGGATCTATTTTGTTGTTTGCATTCTTCAATTGGTGATATGTTTATCCATCAATAAATCTACCCATTGTCTGGTTTTATTGTCAGTAAAATCCTCATAGATTAAAGTGTTAAGAGCCCTAATAAATCTTAGCAATTTATATCCATCTAGCAAAGAACGTGCGTGCTAAAAGCTACAAACGATTACTTTTCGTTGCATGTTCCTCTCGAAAATGGATCGTTTCATTCTTACATTCTTCCACGAAATTTGTGGAGAAAACGGAAATTAATTTGACTGAAGGTTAGACTTGTCTATTCATTTGCAAACTCGGAATAAATTGTATGTCAACGAAGCTGACGTTTAAGTTTATTTGCTGAACACTTCAGACAAGCCCCATCCCACCCGCATCCAGCCCTAACCACCGGCGCTCTCGTTCTCTTTCTCTCTCTCTCAAAAACATGAATACTACAGACAAATTCAGTTAATAATGATATTACTGTACTTGACAATGTTAAGAACCTTCAAAGTGATCGGAAAACTCACGGTTTCCCTATTTAGATATCGATTTCACAAAGTCGAATATGCCTTGTTAATTCCCTGAGTACCTTAACGATATGATTTACTCACTGAGGGTAGCGTACATGCTTGAACTGTTCCAACGTTGATTGTGACGTTCGTAATCTATTACACTGTATTGAACTTACACAATCCCAATCAAGATCTACGCTGAATGTCTTGCACACGATCGTGCAGGAAATTCCGCAAAACATAACTTCAGAAAGCAATGATTCGATAGGTTTTCTTTCGAGTCTAATGACCAATCTTTTTGCTACTTGACATCGCTTCTTCAATAAAGACCTAAGATTTGACACTATCAATAAACACACAACGTGCAACGTGTAAACACCGGCAGGAAAGCATGTGAAACTTTCGGCAATTGTTTGCGTTCAAAGAAATAAAAGAGAAGTAATTATTTTTTCATTAAGAAATTAACCAGCAGGACGACGAATGGACCAGCAAAAAACAGCTATTCAGCTAGAGAACTGAATACCCACTGAAGAGCCTGCAGGCGGCTATTCTTTACTTGAATAAGTTTCACTCTCAGCTTTTTAATAACGTACCTCCTCATATGTTACAGGCACTGGAACTTACTGTTTGTTCACTTGGACTGTTACTTGAGCTAGAAAAATAAAGTCAAATTTAAGCTTCGGGAAAAGTGCACCGGCATCAGTACAGGTGGCACCAGTTTTAAGTTCAAATGAAGATGACAAAAAATAATACACATTAGGGTACTTATGAACAGATAATGTCTCATGTATTTTAATAAGAAAAATATTATCAAGTTCCTGAACATGGTATACATTATGACGTTTACTCCATGACCTTAACGACCATGTGCTGGAATACTATGGAAAATTTAAAAGTTATTTTTTAAATCTCGTACCCCAATCCGAGTACATTTCTGTACCACTCGTATTTCCAAAACAAAATAGCCACCACATTCCTGGACCAATCGTCCTATATTTATAAAAAAAACAAATGTCCTCTAATCTTTGGGCAACATAACTATTTCAACAAATAAATGCTTTGAGTAGAGTAGAATAATCTATTCTTGCAGAAAAAAGTTAGCAACAATCGGCGTAAACATTTTACTTAGTAGAATAGAATCGGTAGATTTGTGCAACGTGCGAAGGGGAAAGCAAAAATACGTTGACAATTTGTGGGTCTGAGTTTTCGGTGAATTCGAGAGATTGGGGTGGAGACTTGTTTCTTCTTATTGTGAGTGGCGACATGGCAATTGACCCAAAACCTGCAACGGGTCACACGGGCAACATCGTTGGTCAAACTTATATCATCTTACTGGTTTTAGGGATATACGTGCTAAGAGTTATGTCTCCTTGGATATACCGATATAAGAAACTCAAGGGTAGCAGCTAATAATAAAGCACTAGAAAGTATTGCCACAGAGATGAATCCAATTTCACAAAGCTGAATACGAAAGCAGCCAAACTGTATCTGACGATTTGAACATTGTTAGCAATGATTGAAGGATGACACCGATGTTCTAAAGAAGAGAGTGAGAGTCCGAAATTTGAAAGTAAAACTCTGCAAGATAAGTTTAGAAAAAATGGAAGATCAATTGGACAAACTCAAAGAGCATTCACGTCGAAGCAATGGCCCATTCAATGGAATTCAGGTCCCCGCGCACGAAAACTGGGATAGCTATGAGTCCAATGTTAGGTCCTTTATTCAGCACAAACTTGATCTGCCTCATGCAAAGGCTATTGACATAGAGCGTGCCGATAGATTGTGATCTTGAAGCGAAAGCCTGATCAACCAATTATTGTCAGATGAACCAATTATTGTTAGATCAACCAATTATTGTCAGATCAACCAATGCTTTTATGAGAAGGAAACCGTACTGCGAAAAGTCTATATCAACTTGAGAGGGGTTCGAATAAGAAAGTAAAATAGGTCTTGACACAGAGTACGAATTTCCAGGAAGGCATGATTTCAATGTCTAAATGAGGCTAAGGTCAATAACAAACGATAATCATGACCAAATAAATGATGGTAACACATGGTTTTTAAAGCGGCAGGTGGCAGTTGCGAGGCCGAGTGCGTGCTCAAGGGTGTCTGCGATCAACCAGTTCACTCAAGCCAATATAAGGCGGACAAGGTGTGTGTGTGTGTGTGTGTGTGTGTGTGTGTGTGTGTGTGTGTGTGTGTGTGATTTGAATTTTTAACGTAGCTTTAACAATTTTTCAGTCACATCGCTACGATGTCTGCAGTGTGGCAGTTTATAGACATGTCTAGCACACTGGGTCATCACACTGCAGACATGTAGCATGCACAGGAGGAACCTCTTTTAGATAGACATCATGCAGAGGATGAACCTCTTTTAGATAGACAAATGAGGAGGAACCACCCAGTCACATTATCCTGACACCAGGCCGACCAGTTCTAAATGTAACCTCTTAATTCAGAGCGCCTAGCGAGGCAGCTGTTAATACCAGGTCTTTGGTATGACTCAGTCGGGGTTCGAACCCGCGACCTCCCGCATCCGAGGCGGATGCTCTAACCACTAGGCCACCAGAGCGGTCCAGGCGGACAAAGAAACATATCTGCATCAGATACAAAAACAATTATATTTTATTATGGAACATTAGTTTATCGAAATATAAATAGTAATTTAGTTTTCTTTGACATTGCGCTTATTTGAAATATGCGAAATTGTAAAGGAGAATTTTAATTTCTTACCGGATACAGGGCTGGATGTTCGGCGGGGGTCCGGGGGTTCCAGACACCCCCGAGGCTAAAAACGCCATACACACACAAGCGTACAATCACTTGTCACTCGAAATTAGACCATCATTTTTTATTCTTGCGCACGTTTATTGGGTATTATGCACACAATGAGTAAACAGACACACAGACTTTTGCTTTGGTGTCCTTTCGAGGCAAGTTAGGGCCCATTAAAATTTAAGAACACCCCCCCCCCCCGATTCGGCCCTGTCAGATATATACATTTTGATAATATCGGCAGAAGTCATTCTGTTTGTTGTAGAAACAGTGGTAGTGATTGTATATTTGTTAAAATCAGTTTTTGAAATCTGTATGGGGTAGAACCAGCGTTGGTGTCTATTTTTGTTACAGAGAATTTATTGAAATCGTTTGATGTGAGACGTATATTGCCTGAATGTGACAATTTGTGTGATTATACTTTTTTGTAATGAAATGGTATTCATACTGTAAGGATAAACTGTTATATTATGTAGATACGCTCTTGGAGGATCTCCTGAATGTTACCAAGGTGACGTGCAAGATGGCATTAATTTGTTCGAATCATACTTGACAAGAGTAAGACCACTGTTTCCAAATGTACTACTATTTTACTAGGCGAGTTAAAAGCAAGAATTTAGGAGTTTTAGATTTTATTCCTGTTGCTAGAATTAGATTTTGGTTTTGGTGATACATTGTATGAAAGTTATTCGTTTTCAGATCCAAGAAGAGTAAAGATTGTGAGAGATAAAGCCATTTGTGTTAAATATTTTGTATAAATATGTTGTGCATTTGTAAGAGGTTTTAATTGGCAGGCTGCATGATGATTTTGTTGGCAACTTAACATAGTTAGCTAACAAAACTACGATCATTGTAAAGGACATGGTTACTTCCTCTGGAATTTTCCAGTTTACATCGTACTTCCATGTTGAGGAACGAGGCAAATCCGTAAATTTTCTGTTAAAATGTACTATAAGCTTACATTGTAATGTTTCCGAGGCCAATACGAATAATTTTAATTTGCAGATGATTAGGAACAGTTAATATATATTTTAATAGATGAATTTAAGGACTAGGGTTTTTTGGTCAAATTTGTTTTAGCGATTGGCACTAGTATATTCAGTTATATGTGTACTGATTGACCCAAATATCGATGAGTCTGTAAATGTGTTATTGATAAGTCTTTTTGATACGTCTGAAGTCGCGGGTTCGAACCCCGGCCGAGTCATACCAAAGACTTACAAAAATGGTACTAACAGCTGCCTCGCTTGACGCTCAGCATTAAGAGGTTAGTGTTAGGACTGGTTGGCCTGGTGTCAGGATAATGTGATTGGGTGGGACATCGTGCTACACGTCTGCGGCATGATGCCCCAGTGCTAGACATCACTATAAACTGTCACACTGCAGACATCGTAGCGACATGACTGAAAAATTGTTAAAGCTACGTTAAAAATCTAAATCACACACACACACACACACACACACACACACACACACACACAATACCCCCCCCCCAACTTTGGGTCTGCATATGTATTTTTTTCCTAGGTAATGATATTTATTTTCCCAAATAAAGCTCGTTATTTTCCTTTCTATGTTGCCGATCATGGCTTCTGTCAAGTGAGTTGTATTCATAATATAATTTAATTGGCTGTACAGGTATGTCTTGGCGACTTGTATGCGGTCTATTAAGTTTATCCTGACATGCGACCAAGTTTCAATTTGTGCGTCCAATTTTGATATTAACTCACTATAGTTCTTCTGAGTTGAGTTCAGCCCAAAGATAATTCCTAATGCTTTTACATGAGTTTTTATCAAGTTTGGCGAGAGACCTGGGTGATTTCCTCGCCAGTTTCCTCTTAGTAAAATTTCTGTTTTGCTATGATTTTATGCAGAACCAGAGACTTTTCCAAATTGTATGAATTCTTCTTGTAGATGTTTAAATGAATATTCGTCTCTAGTGAAGTTAGTGCAGTCATCTGCATGTAATATAGTTTTAAATTCATCTTTCATATTGGGTATTTTTAGTCCTTGAATATTATTGTTATTTTTTATATTTATGTTCAAAGACTCTATGGCGATGGCATACAATATCATAGATAAAGGGCAGCCCTGTCTAACTGAACGCTGAAGCGGGAATTCGCCCGTCAGGGCTCCATTTATTAATATTTTTGAGGTAATATTTCTATACATTGCTCTAGTCCAATTTATTAAATTTAACCCAAAACCACACTTTTCTAACGTATAAAAAATAAATTCGCGCTCGATTCTATGGAACGCCTTTTCTTGATCGAATAAAAACATTATAGCTTTCTCATTTTTACTTTGAATAAGGTCTATAATTGCCGAAATGGATAATGTATTGTTCACAATTTTTCTTCCTTCTCCCCCACAGCTCTGATTAAAATCTATTATATTATTTAGGCACTTTCTAATTCTATTAGTTATAATTTTGCTCAATATTTTATAATCTACGTTTAAAAGAATTATTGGCCTCCAGTTTTTTTAAATCATTTCTCTCCCCTTTCCCTTTATATATTAGTGTAATTATCCCTTCCCTTGGAGTTTTTGGCATTTCCCCGTTAAGTAATATGTTATTATATAACAATTCTAAAATGTCAACTAAATCATCTTTAAAAGTTATGTAAAAATCGTTTGTTAACCCATCCGACCCTGGCGATTTTCCCTTTTTCAAACTAATGATTGCATTTTTTATTTCATCTACTGTAATGTATTTTTCGCAGTTTTCTTTATCCTCTGTTTCTATTTGGTTATATTTAGTTTCCTGTATGTATTTCTTTATATTTTCTACTTCTATTTGTTGCGATTTGAAAATATTTGTATAATATTCCTTAATACCTTTTAGAATTTTTTGTTTATCCTTTACAATTTCTCCCCCCAAATTCATTTCATCTATCTTTTTCTGTTTCCCCCTTTTCAGTTCTAATCTTCTGTACAATCCCTTCCCTTTATTATACAAATTACTAAATTTCCCCGCCCTTATTTTAACACCTTTTAGTTTCTTCTTTTCCAATTCTTCCCATTGTTGGATTATTAATTTATCTTGTATTGTGTGTGGATTCTCTTTCTGCTGTATTTCTGAAAATGATTTTTTGAACCCATATTTCCCTTTCCCTTTCTATCCTACTATAAAATTTAGTCAAGTCCTTTATTTCTTTTTTTAAATTTTCCCAATCTGTCATAATGTCTCCTACAGCAATTAGTTTAAATCTATTTATAAATATTTTAACAGTTTCTATATAGTTTTTATTTTCTAAATGTGAGTTGTTTAGTTTCCATATCCCGTATCCCCATTTGGATTTATTTACAATCTCTATCTCTAAATCAACCAAGTCATGATCCGCTATTTTCTCTTCTTGGATGTTACATTTTTTAATTGTTGCAATTTGGTTTTCTGATATATAGAAAGTATCTAATCTGCTCCCTTTTTTCTGCTCATATGTATAAGTATATTTTCTGATATTTGTATTTTTCCATCTGAAAGTGTCTATCAGATTATTTGTTTTTATAAAAATCTTTACCCACTTCGTAAGAGCCTTATCCGAATCTGAAAGTTTTTCACTTTTGTCCTCTTCAGTTAAAACCCAATTAAAATCCCCACCTATAATACATGGTTCCACCATAAATTGTTGTATATAGTTTGTTATATTTGTAATGAATTTAATTTTCGTCGGATTGATACCCCTGCTGGAACATAAATATTAAAAATGTTCCAGTTATTTAATTTGATGTGTACTACTCTACCCTGTAATTCTATGTTTGGTCTTATTTCCTCAAAGTTTAAACCTTTGGCCGCTTGCCGAACAATTATTGCTACTCCAGCTATTTTCTTCCCTGGGTAGTTATTAGTGATTATTAGAGCGTCTAGCTCTTCTTCCAGTAATTTCACTTCTTGTTCGGTTAAACCATGTGTCTCTTGAATTAAAATAATATCGTAAAGTTTAGCTTTATCTATAATTTTCCCTTCTTTGTTTTTAAATCCATTAATATTTACAGTCAAGATTTTGAGGTTTAGTCCCTCCATCTTGGCTGAGATTGGTTCATTGTTTTATTTTGTAATATAAATTATTTACTGGTAAAATAGAAATTTCCCCTTAGTGGGCAATCCTTTTTGCCTTATATTCCTGTAACGTTAAAGGTCTCTTCTGCGGATCTCTCTGTTGTTCTCTGTTTAGGGATATTGCGCTTTGCGATTCCCTTGCTTCCTTAAGTAGTTCAATTACTTCTGGCTCCGAGGGCGTCCTTGGAGTCGAAGCTGACCTCTTTCTCTTTTGGACCAAGACTGGTGTTATTGACTCCTTCCCCATGTCCCCTTTTGGTGGTGGTTCCAATATCAGGGACTCTTCTATTGTTTTATTCTCATTTGGTATTGAGTCGTCCGCCACATAGAAGGTTTTCTTTTTCTCACTCTGGTTTTTCTCCTTTATTTCCATTTCTTTCTGCTTCTGCAGTCTCCTTGCTCTGGCTTTAGCTTTCTTTTTTTCCGCAGAGCTGGTTTGGCTCGCGTCTTGCTATTTTTCCGAATCGTCTGTGGTGTTGTACGTCGTATTGTATGTCGTGTTTGCTGATTCGTTTGTTTCTATTGTCATCTGCTTTGCCCCAGTCTCTTCATTTGTCGTTTTTTGGATTTCTTTCTCTATCTCTATGTTTCCCGTTTCATCTGCCTCTATCGGTTTATCTGACTCTTCTGGGTTGGGGACTGCAGCTATTTCCACCTGTCCCTTCTTTCCCGCTACTATTGATGCATAACTTTTCTGCGCTCCTGTGGTCTGCACCTGGCATTAGAGGACATTGAATAAACTCTGAAAAACAGTATCTTAACTAGGCAAGTTTCAGTTTACAAATACATTGGCCTTGTGTTTACACTCAATTTATCTTTAGCAATGGCTAAAGAAACATCAGAACACATAGTCTCCGATTGGTTCGGACAATTAATCCTCGGTCATTTACCCACAGTTAATTACCCACCCCCAGTCATTTACTCCCTGGTCAATCATCCCCTGGTCATTACCCCCCGTGTCAATTACCTCCTGGACAACTACCCAATGACATGGTTATTCCACTGTATAAAGAAACAAATACACTGAGTAAATAAATAAAAGAAGAAGTAAGATCAGTACATGGGGAGGCCGTACGATATTAATAACAAGACAATGCTTTCATGTGAGAAAGTGGATGAATTATATCAAATAGGTTCAGGTGCATTTATAAAAAAACATATGCTCCTATACAATATATTACCTGTAAACAACAGGTTTTATGACCTTAATTCCTTATAATTTGCATAAGTTCCAAAGTTCTTATTGTCCAGCTAGTATGCCCTTAATCCGCCTACTCTATGTATAATGCAGGTGTGAAAATAATAATTAACGGATAATAATGATTAACGTGTTTCTTAGTATTTAACATTGCAGCGTTTGATGTCACGTTTACAGAAATCGAGAAGCGCTTAGTTAATCAAGCTTTGTGGTCTTTGATGTCTCATTATTTAAAGCCTGAACTGACCTGACATAATTGAATGAATAGAAATACAAGTAAGCTGCTCTATAAATACTGAAAGAAAACCAATTTTTGAACAATAGAACAGATATAGTTAAAAACAATGGAAGTTGGGAAGTCTGAAAGAGGAAGGGATAAATTACTTTACGAAGGCTACATATATGTGAAGCAGAAACATTTAGCTGACGGTGACGTGTCATTTGAATGTGACAAGCGCAGTAATGCAGCAGCATGCAAAGCAAAGTTGACAGTAAGAGGTCATGACATTGTTGGATGTTTGCATGAACAAACGTATGCAAATAAATCAGCACGAAGAGACGTTTTGCAATCTGTTCAGGCTATGAAAAGATGCGCTGAAGAGACTAACGTACCGTCGCTACAAATTATTACTCAGTCGATTGCAACACTGAGTCAAGACGCTGCAACAATATGTTGCATAGGAGCATGTTTTGTTTGATTCAAGCACCTTTCTCACATGAAGGCAGCTACTTGTTATTAATATTGTATGGCAGCGCTATGTACCATTCTTACTTCTGGTTTAATTTTTATTCGGTGTATTTGCTTCTTTTATACAAGGGAATAACCATGTCATGGGGGCAGTTGTTCAGGGGGTAACTGACATGGGGGTTAACTGATTGGCCATGGGTATTTGACCGAGGGACAAATGACCTGGCCCGGGTAAATGACCGGACATTACATGTGAGAAATTTATATTTATCACTAGTTTGGCTTTGTACAGCTTTCGTTGGGGATGTTAGTGTTTTTGTAACATGATTTTCTCAAAGAGTCAATGATCGCAAGAGTCAAAACTGGCATGATCATGTCACACAGTTTCCAAAATGTAGCTATTATAAAAATTATAAGGCACTGTTAGTTGTTGAGACGTACTTTTCCACAGGATTATCATTTTATGTCCGTAAAGCATTCTTGAGGTTCAGATGTTTTAGTCATAAACGATTTATAGAGACTGGTTTATATTGTTTGTGCAGCTGTTATTATCAAATGTAGCGAGCGAATATAAGACTAATCTCATAGATTTTGCGTGTGCAAACATTACCAAGATCTTAGCGAAAAGTGTTTAGAAAACAAACCGTGTTATAGTAATCAATATTGAAAAAAACTGTTGAAGTTTACTGGTTTCTTTATGTGAACATAACATCCTTTTATTATTCACAGTGTTGCATTATTCAACTACCAGTTGTTACATAGACAAGAAAATACATAAAATGTTTAGTATTAATACAAATGTGTGTGTTTTTCATTGGACGAATTTTGTCTTTTATATATATTATTGTATTATGGCCGATGGCGCACATTACCACTGAAAGATTGTCGAAATTTGAATCTTACTTGTTTGTCGATTGTGCACTAAGTAGATTGCTAAATAATTTGAATTTGTTTTGCGAAACATAAACATAAAATCTATATTGTGTTAAAGTCAACAAGTTTCAGAAAGGTGGTATAATTTTTAATGAGTTTAAAATAAAAGCCTCAATCTCTATTACAAATATGATTCGTATTTCTTTACATGTTTGGATGGGATTTCAGTGTGGTCAAGGTTATATTTTGTTAAAAGTAATATACAAGAGATTACTAAATGTACTTGTGGAATTAAAACATGAAAAAGATATCCTGGAATGTTTTGTTTATTCTTTTGTTTATTTGTATTATTATTAAAACAGCAGATTTAGATTGCATTCAACGATGATAACATGGAGATACGCATCGTCAATGCTAACAGAAAGATGGCTAATTCAGTTTCCTACGAATGTTGAATACATTTCATTTTTGCTGTGATGATTACGCCAATATGAAATTATAGTGTCACTTGAAGAACAAATAAATTTTAAAGGTAAATCTACAAGGATTGAACAAAACAAAGATGGAATTCGTGAAGAACAAAGTTCGATTTTAAGCAAGACATATTACCTCAGTAAAAGAAGTACTGTGTTAAATTCTAGCAAATGAATGTTACATAGATATAAAATGATGAAGACGTTTTGAAGGGCTGAAAAAGTTGCAGATTGACGAAACCAAAAGTTTCTGTTTTAAATGGATATCATGTTATCTTCTTGACAACATTAAGAAAAGACAAACTAGAACTCTATTTCTAATCTGCCAACATTATTACTATTATTAGGTACTTGAAACAGATTTTCTTGTCCCATTATTTGGTCAGCTATGATTATTTTTTGGCAAGTATTCGCTCGTCCACCAAACATACAGGTTTGTGGTATCTAGGCACATAAGAGGAATGATTTTAATTTTGTTTTTATGAAACTATCCCTCTTTCCTAAATCTTGTCATCTTTATCTGCACAGAATCGAGGTTGTCTTTAACAGTCTCGTTCTTATTTCGCCACGATTTCCACTTTCAATCGTCTGAAACATGTCATAGTCTGTCAAAAGTTATCAGCCGATATCTCTAAATTTGCATCATGAACTAACCAAGGTGCTCTGTAATATTGTACAGGATGTAACTTGTACTATGCCATATAGAAATTCCTCAATTGTATACAGTTGCTACCAACACTAAAGCATCCTTTCCCAAGATTACCTAATGCTAGAAGGCTGTAGTCTAACACTGTATTATTTTCTGTCCAAATGTGAATGTAAAATGACAAGCAAACGTTAAATGACATCATCCTGTTTACCTCCATTCATATATGCATGTCTTCTATAGTAAAGATTTCTCTCCTCACCTTGCTCTGCCTCCTTGGTGGGTCTCCTTATAAACATGCATGTTAGTAAAGTCTAGATGTACTTTCATAGAATCAAATTGCCCAATTGATCTAATGAGAATTGTTTTAAGATGCTGTTCAGAGTCATTTGAAACATTCTGACAAATCTTGAATGTTACCGCTCAAAGTCGGTACCCATTTAAGTTTATCTTAAATGAACTATAAATGAGTATTTTAGTGATCATTCGTTTTATAATCAAAGTTCATCTTGTATAAATTATTTGAGCATTAACGGAAATTGCAATTTATTTCTTACTTGTTTACTTAATCCATTACAGAAGTCTTCGTTCTCTTTTATTAAACTGGCAATATTATATAGTTTTTAACTAATGATTGTCAAGATATGTCAAACAATAAGATATTAAATTTGTTGCATATATTTGTGCTAAAACCCATTTGAGCTTTCTGCTCTGCCCATCCCTGGGAGAAGCCTTTCTGACGGTGAATTGGAGGGTGACTGCCTTGGATTCTTATGTAAATTCGGCAGAGATATCGTTGATTTATTTCAAGTGTACTGAATACGAAACTTTTCTCTGTCGATTTAATGTCCACACACAGTTTCATATGATCTGCAATGTTAAGAAATGTCAACTCATATTCTTAACAGCGATTTGACTTGATGATCAACAAACATAATCGAAGAAACTTAATCTATTGAAATGCGTAAACAAATGAAAGAAATTGACTAGGGTGTGCAGGTGCGCTCAGTCATATATAAAATATACAGAGTTCAAAATTGAAACTGTTTTCTCAAGTTGAAATACAACACATCTACCGTTGTAGAGGCGTCTATGTACGTATCTATATGCTTTGGTTAGTAACACAATAAAGTTAGTAACACAATAAAGTTTCCTTCTATACATTAGCAGACAATATTTGGCTTTCGCTGAGCTGCTTGTCCAGTTGCCACTTTGTCTTATTTTTATTGCTTTTGTACCCCTGCACTTTAACAACATCATTTACTATAGGGAGAATTATTACAATATAAAGAGTGTAAGGATTGCGATATAGTAGTATTTAATTAGTGTGTAAAGTAGTGTAAAAATGAATAGCTGGAACAAAGTTTTAGTGTAATTATTAGTTAATTTCCTCCAAAAGTTTTATTTATGGTGCATGGTTAAATTTTCTTTGGAAAAATATATGAAATCGTGCTAATAACACTTTGAACATGAGTGATACATTTTTACATTAATAGCATATTTATGTTAAGAAATATATAATGCAGTACATGCCTAGTATGACTCGAGCAACGTATATTTTAGTCACTGAACAATCAAGAATTAATCCTAGTTCAGGGATTCAAGCATCCCTTTGCCTCATACAGTTATGAGTGGTTCAGGGAATCGATGGTATTTTTGTTCTACTAAAACAAAACCCTCAAAAAACAGTGGTTTAAGAACTCGACGGTACATTTGTTCTATACAATATGATTTTAAAATAAAAAGATTAATTTTTAATGGGTCAAACTCTCCGTCAATTTGTATCTATTCACAACGACTGTATACACCACAGTAAAGGGACTCGAAAATATTTTTGTTTTTAAAAATAAATATACGTGGTCAAGAATGTTCACACACAGTTCAAAAGCAGTTTAAAGTTCGGTTAGATAATGATAACTTGTTAAACCCCCGCCCCAACCCACCCAAAATTAAATGCAAGTGGAAAAATCACGACAAAATTATGTTACGTGTAGGCTCGTACAATAATAACAAGAGAAAAGAGTGAAGTCAACAAGCTTTGTATATTTTAACAAAATAATTTATTTTCCTAGAAAACAATGTAAAAATTGGAAAACAGGACTTACGGTTTGTGAATATAATCCAAAATTTAATCCTAAGAGTGAAAAATACAAGTCCTATCACTAAATAGTTCTATTAGAATCCAGGTTCGAATCTCGACGACGTTCCAATATGGAAGACGATGACGTCAGATGTGGTCCTTGTACAAATAGTAACAATTCCTCAATTGAATCACAGTTTATGTTTCCGAATAATTCCAGAATAAATTTCCACTGAATTTCTTTCTCCCAGAATTTTATAAAACAGTACACTCGTTTGGTTTTCAAGAGAATAAATTATTAAATTCCAAAAACAAATGAACTTCAAAAACAATCTGGTTTCAACAATAAAAACCTATCCAGCCTTCAAGGTTTCAAAAATACAACTGACTGACGAGCGCTCAGGAAGGGTATTATATCCACCCAAATTATCATCCCGTTCTCGCGAGATAGATCACGTGGTCTCTTAACACTTGAACAACTTAATAGGAAAAATGTAATTTGTCACGTAGTAAGAACCCCTATCTACTTTCACTCTGAAATAAATTTAAAAATAAAACATTGTTTATTCTGACTAGACGAAATGACCTTGGCAATAGCCAATCGTTTTTGCGTAGCGCTCATACTACCGCGGACCAAGATGAACTAAAAATATTGTTCATATAACACCATATACGTCTTAGATAAAGAACATTACTAAAAGAACATATCGAATCCCGTGAAAATAATCATTACAATAAAATGTAATGAAACAAAAATAAAATAAAAAAGAATTTTATAACTAACACACAAGCAGTTTAATTACATATACGTAACAATTAAAACATATTTGGTATTATATTAGTATTCATTTTAATAACACATCTGTTAATGACACTAAGACTTTTTAGAAACTAAGTCCTCTATCTATACAGATGACAAATACAAAAAGACGTGCTAGCATACATGCATATGAAAGAAAAATTTGCTTTAACATAAAATATTTTCAATCTTATTACATTAGGCAGAGAAAACTTATTTCTAATGAAGGCCGTCACTGATGATATCCTACTTTAGAAAGTATAACATAATGAACAATTTGTTGTTGTTGTTGTGGGGCTTAACGCCATTTTTCAGCACACGATAGGCTATACATGGCGGCCAGTATTAACGGTGGAGGAAGAAACCGGAAAATCCCCGGAAAGAACCACCGACCCACGAGATGAACAATTTGTACTGAAGGTTACAGGTTGTATTCTACAATAGCATATGCTTGAATTAAAAGTTCGAAATTTTATTATCTATATTATCCAGTTATTTGCAGATAAAATGCATTTTTAAAATTTTGAATCATCTTGCAATTTTGAGTCATCTTACTCTATATCATTCCTCTCACCTTGTTGTAACTTCTGATCCTTTGAAACCTTGTTTCCCATTTGTATTGTAGCCTGAAAAAGTAGTAGTATTTATATGTATCGTCCTTTTACTCTATGATATTCACTCTAACATCAAGTCATGCTTTTTGGCATGTATGTATGTATGTATGTATGTATGTATGTATGTATCTATCTATGCATGTATGTATCTACGTATGTATGTATCTATGTATATATGTATGTCTTTTCCATTGGAAAATACATGTTTGTCCAAAATCTCCTTTTATACTAATATTGACCACGACAAATACAATTTACTGACAGGTACGTGAGGATGTACAAGATCTCGGTGAACACGATAAATATTTTCCTCCTTCATCGTCAGCAGCTATAGCAGTGTCAATTTGGAAAGGAATGAATTTCAGCAATGGAATATCTGTTTCCTACGACGTTGTACTCTAAGACATCACCATACACAAACATGTTGCGAGGTTTTGCTGTCATTGTCGTTATTGTTGTCTTGTTTATATTCTCCGGTACTGTTTCGTAATTTTAGCATCATTTTTCGTCGCATTCACTGCAGTGTTACTATAAATTGATTCCCTAGATTACAGCTATTTATGACACCGGTCCAATATATGCAAATGTAGTGATACCGACATAAACTTCTGAGTATACATAATGCGTTATATACAAATCTCGGATATACGCAATAAGTATAACCACTAAACAGGAGGTCACTACACACGGTAAGTGGATGGTATATTGTGGATTGTGAGTTAGACAGTAGATGACTGTGTGTTGGTTATTACACTTGGTGAATACATGTAGTAGGTGTGGGATATTGGCCACGTATAGGGCGTGTTGGTTTGGTTTGGTGTTTAACGACACATTAACACAAGTAGGTTGTTTGTTGCCTAGGCAATTCGAGTAAAGTGCCTTGCCTATGTATACATCACGGTACTGACTCAGGCTGATTCGATTGTAGGATTCGAACCTGTACCCTTTAGGTCGTGAGTCAGGTACGCTAACCCAGGGGTCTCAAACACGCCAAGCCGTATCCTGTGGCCCGCAAAATGATTGGCGTCACAAGGCGTCGTGAGAGATAACAAAGGTGGTTCGCCCTTGGGCCATCGAAAATGCCCTCATGCGGCCCTCAGGGTGGTTTAAGTTTGAGACCCCTGCGCTAACCACTGGGCCACCGCGGCTCCCTGCACACGGCGTGTTAGACAATATATGGAGGTAAAGAATGGTATAGTGCGGGGTACTGATTTGTGATCAACAACTTCCAACGATGTACCGATGTAGCCTCAATGTTAATTCGTTGTTGAAACTCAGACAGATCCATAATGTAAACCTATGGCGAGATATTAGTTCCTTGTAGACGCCAGAAATTATTGAGGACAACCACCTGGAACAATGTAACAATGTGTTCTCAATATCAACGTCCCGTTCTACCTGAGTGCCAAGGTACTAGTGTCCCACGCTGGAAAAAATTGATCTTGTACTAGTGTCTACACTGGAACACACTATCATACACTAGTGTTCCACACCTGAAAACATGATCATGCACTCGTATTCCATACTGGAAAACACGATCATGTACTAGTGTTCTATAGTGGAACACACAATCATACACTAGTATTCTCCAGTGGAAAAGAGGATCATGCACTAGTGTTCCACACTGGAAAACACGATCATGCACTAGTGTTCCACACTGGAAAACACGATCATGCACTAGTGTTCCACACGGTCAAGGACATATAGGGATGTTAGAAAAAGTGCTTTATATTTTATTTAAAGAACTGAATGAAGATTCTTTTCAACTGAATGAAGATTCTTTTCGCACACGTTGACATATTTAATAAAATAATGAAGCATTTACTGCCCAGAATTTAAATAGATATTTCGTAGTAATTTATGATACAATGACGGGAAAAAACACATTTAAAGAGCGAGACGGATACTCAGATTGTTAACGTTTTTATTTCATGCCTGTGATGCCATTGAATAATGCATATGATCCCACTGAATATAGCCTGTGATGCCATTGAATAATGCATATGATCCCACTGAATATAGCCTGTGATGCCATTGAATAATGCATATGATCCCACTGAATATAGCCTGTGATGCCATTGAATAATGCATATGATCCCACTGAATATAGCCTGTGATGCCATTGAATAATGCATATGATCCCACTGAATATAGCCTGTGATGCCATTGAATAATGCATATGATCCCACTGAATATAGCCTGTGATGCCATTGAATAATGCATATGATCCCACTGAATATAGCCTGTGATGCCATTGAATAATGCATGTGATCCTACAGAATTAGCGCTCTGAATAGTGCATTAGATGTCACTGAATATATCATGTGGGGATCTTTGAAAGATTTGAGATTCATGACATTTTAAGAACTACAGGGAAAGGTGCATTCTATAGTCTTCTTAATCAGTCACTAATTTGGTAGACTTTACCAGTATTGCAGACAAATTAGTGGGATCGTTGTTATGTACATGTCCGCAGACATAACAAGAATAATCTTGTTGCATGGTAAGGACCAGGTAAGTAGTATAGTGGGTTACCGTAGCGTCAATGGGAATTAGCATTACAGACCCCCCCTGGGCCAGTATAGCGTCAAGAAAGTAGGTCAACACCCTGGGCCTGTATAGCGTCAATGGAAATTTTTGTATAGCGGTGACTAGGAGACTGGGGGTTTGTAGAGCGATAAGCGACAGGTGGCATGTTTCTTTTTTTTAGTAGAGGAAGGGTTTTATATATATATATATATTCGTTTAGGGGGAGACCAAATGAAAATTAAGATCTTTTCGAGGCATTGGAAGTGGCCCTGAAAAGGGCCTTGTTTGTTATGTGATGTTAACACTATTCTGTTAACATACAGGACATCGCATAGGTCTTCTTATCTTCCTCAAATTTCTCAAAGTTTGTCTTAAGCTGTGTCTCACTTCTGGTCCGTAGATGAGAGTCCGCTTAAGACAGCCTTGTCTTTCCACATAACATCTTCTTTTCCAAAGAGTGGCCCCGGTGATCCGGATGACAGTCCATTTTGTTTTCACATACATGGGTAAGTCTGTACGGAACAGCATTGAGGATACCAAAGTAGAGGATTCTACGTCGATCAACATCTTCTCTGTGACGAGAACAGGTGAAGGGAATGAAGTGAACCGCGTTTATTTATATTGGAAGACCGGATCGAAACGGATTGAAAGGGTTCACCAATCCTAACACGCGTTACAAAATTCAGTCACTTCGCGGAGTCTGTCTTCCAATCCGAAGAGAGCTACCTGTGACGTCACATTTTCTATATAGGCACACTAGCGTCTGTGTGCAGTGAATCGATGCAGTAGTGTTTTGTGAAACATGACGGAACCTAAGAAGACAATGAATTGGGGTGCACCGGCTGTGGAGACGAGAAGTAATGGTACAGCAGCAGCTACCAAAGTGAACACAGTGCTACTTCCCGAAGAGGTTGATTTCAACTGGGATTTAGTGGATTTTTTATCTTCTTCCCAAGAATTTGTTCCAGTACCAGTACCTTCGCCACTTTCTCCTTCATTACCACGTGTCGACGATTTTAAACAAAGACAGAGAGAAGAATTGGAGAAATTTTTACAGCAGCAGAAAGAAGCAGAGCAAGCATTTCTTCTTGAACAGAAACAGCGAGAAGAAGAAGAGGCAAGAAGGAAACAACAGGAAGAAGAAGCAGTAGAGAGGAAACAAAGTCTAGGAGAGAAGGAGAACAGCGAAAGTCAAACGGTCACGGTACTCTTGGACATTTTGGCCGAGTTAAGAAGTCTGAAACAAATGTATCAGACTTCTTTATTACGACCCAAGAGAAAAAGACCTTCCCGAGCCAAACAACCTAACCCTGTGACTACACCACAGATACCACCCCTAGTGATATCTACTAAATCATTGACAGGAGCAAGTCCACAAGTAGGCCTTGGCCGTGGCAAAGGCTTAAGACAGTTAAAGCGAATTGATTCTCGTTCCTGAGTTTGTTCTAAGGAAAAACAAACACTCAACAGTCCTTTTCAGGGCTACCCAATACTCTCGAAAAGAGTGACTATTCATTTTGCCAAAATCAATTAAAACTCAAATTCCCTTCTTTAACCCTATGATGTACGTGTTGTGAGTGTATGAGTGTAGGTCCTTATTATTTCTAAATAATGAAAACCAAGAGACACTTACGTTTTTTTTCAGTTTGTTCTATTCTGTTACAAATTTTTTACAATTCAATATCACAACATAACACAACACAACTCTTTTAAAAAAGTTCATAGATTTCTTCTCTGTCTTTTTTCTTTCACTCTCTCTGTTTTTTCAATTTCTTCACTTTTACACTTTTTTCCTCTTCTTCGTCTTCTTCTTCCTCACATTTTTCTCGTCTTCTTTTCTTTTCTGTCTTCTCTTTCTGAACGTGTCTGGGTTCTTCTTTTGTCAAGGCTACCTCTGTTTCTTCTTCCTCCTTCTCCTGCTCCTGTTGTTTCTTAGGGCACTCTGAAGACCAATGTCCTTTCTCTTGACAATGATAACAGGTATCTTGACTTTTGTTTCTTTTGACACTGGCCTTGCTTCTTTGACGGTCTGGACATTCTGTAGCCCAATGCCCTTTCTTTTGACAGATATAGCAAGTATCTTGACTTTTATCTCGAAAGGAAGGAGAGTAGTCCGTCGGCTTGTCTGAAGAAAACTTTCTTATCACACCTCGCAATGCTCTAATCAGAAGTTCTATCTGTGTGGGTTCTTCCATTGTGCTGGTCAGCTTGAGAGCGAAATGAATACTGAGAGGGGAGTCACTAGCCCTTTATATATGCCCTGGTCTGACATAGATATATAGGGGTTCATGGTGTTTCACAGGTAGTCATTTGACTTTTTGCCGTCAAGATGAAACGATCGCATCATTTCGAAAAGAAAGAAGAAGAAGAAAGTAAGAGGCAGAAACGTGATTTATCGCCTCGCACAGTAGCTGAAGTCTTGGCACAAATTCATGCCAGCGATTTTGAAGATGAGATGAGTGAACCAGAATCGAAGCCTAAAGAGTCTACACCAAATCAAAGTCCATTACCACCCGTAAACCCTGAAAAGTACTACCATATTCGGGAGACGGACAAACGCTCTTCCAGAAAATTTAGAACCACAGCCTACACGTACGCAGTGAAATTTAAAGATTTCAAGTCTGACGTACCCTTGGAAAAAGCAGAAGGGTTCATCACCGATGTGTGGGATTCTTTGTTAACCACACTAAAACGGCAATGTCGAGCCAAAGAAGACGATCGCTTGAGACTTTCTATTCATCACGACAATTTGAAGTCTCCCGTTTGGATCGAGTTTAGCAGTCCAACAGAATTGACACCTTCCAAAATCATGGACAAGATTCAACACGTACAACAATCCAACGACAAATTTCACATCACGGACGGAAAAGCGACACTGTACATGACCCACGTGTCTCTTCCCCAAGGGACAGGTAAAAAAAAGTTGATGTTGGTAGACAACTTGCGTAACCTCAAGCGTAGTCTCGTCCAAATTAACAATCCAAAAGACAAGATGTGTTTAGCCCGTGCCATTGTGGTGGGACAAACGTATGCCGACAAGAACGATACGGTAGAATGGAAAAGAGTCTGGAAAACTATTCAACAATCGGACCGAGCCAAACAACGAAAAGAAGCAGAACTCCTGTTACAGCAAGCGGGGTTAGCTAAAGACACACTTTGTGGCATTCCTGAAATGCAAAAAGTTGCAAGACGTCTTGGCTCCACGTTACACCTTGAAAGTTCACCCTCAAGAAGTGCGCGGACCTCTGTTGTTTCGAGGTCAAGATTTTAAAGACGGAAAATACATTCACGTCTATCATCACGATGAACATTTTGATGCCATTACCAGTATCACTGCATTCCTGTCATACACTTATTACTGTGAGAAATGTGACTATGGCTATAACAATCGAGAGCAACACAAGCATTGTGGATCGAAATGCTCAGGATGTTTAGCTTCTACACCCTGTCTGGACGAAGGACAAGAACGAGTGCATTGCTCTGTTTGTCAGCGCACGTTTGTCAGTCCTGCCTGTTACCAACAACACCTAAAGACGCAAGGTTCACAGCAGAAATGTGCTTGTCAGCTCTTGAGATTGTGCCCTACTTGTGGACAAGGCATACGTACCAACAATGCCAAGGCGCACGTCTGTTCAGGAAAGAAGCGATGTCACATTTGTCGCCAAACCGTGGACTTGGAACACCAATGCTACATTCAAAAATACCATTCCAAACATGAAGAAGAAGAAGAGAATGACCAGAAGAAGAAAGGGAATTTCATCTTTTCGATTTCGAATGCATGCAAGAGACTGGCATTCACATTCCTAATTTCTGCGTGGCTCACCGAGCGTGCGAGAAGTGCATCCAAGAGCCTATCTTGACTCATTGCCCTTACTGCAGCAAGATTCCTGGAGGACGTGAAAAAATCTTTCGGGGATCGAACACACTGGCCGATTTTGCCCAATGGATCTTAAACCCTATCGACGAGACGTGGAGCCAAGAAGATATCGAACGTTACGGAGATTGTCATCGCCATGCCACGGTGATGGCTCACAATTTCTCGGGATACGATGGACAATTTCTGTTGAGATACTATACGGAACAAAGTACCGAACGTCCGAAAGTCACTTTGAACGGAGTCAAAATCATTTCCATGCAAGTGGGACAAGTACAGTTTAAAGATTCAATGAGTTACTTGGCTATGCCTTTGAGCCGCATGCCTAAAACGTTTGGCATGACAGAAATGGCCAAAGGCTATTTTCCACACTTTTTCAATACCGAAGCCAATCAACACGCCGTTCTACCCCATTTGCCTGAGGCTCACTACTACGACCCCGACAACATGCGTACCGAACAACGAGAAGCTTTCTACGCATGGTACCAGATTCACGCTTCGGACCCTTTTGACTTTCAAGAAGAAATGTTAAAATATTGTCGTTCCGACGTAGACATTTTACGTCGCTGCTGTGGAAAATTTCGAGAACTGTTCATGGAACACGGAGGGATCGATCCTTTGAAAGAAGCTTGTACCATTGCCAAAGCGTGTTCCTTAGTGTATCGTCAACGATTCATGCCCGAAAACACCCTAGCTGTCATCAGTCCTCAAACGACCAATTTTGTCAAACGTCAATACTCGGTCAAAGCCCTACGCTGGTTACATTACTTGTGTGAGAAGGAAGACAAATGGATCCAACATGCTCGCAACGGAGGAGGCGAAAAGACCATCGGAAGGTATTCAGTAGACGGCTGGGACTTAGAAAACCCCAAGATTGTGTACGAGTTTAACGGGTGCTTATTTCACGGATGTCCCATCTGCTACCCTCAACGTGACACTAAAAACCAGTTTTTACAACGGACCATGGAAGACTTGTACCAGGCCACTTGTCAGCGACGCTTGAAGTTAGAAGAGCAAGGATACCAAGTAGTGGAAATGTGGGAACACGAGTACGATCAGCGATTGAAAACCGATCCCGAGTTTAAGCGCATCGTGGAAAGTTACAAGCTGGTGGACCCTCTGAACCCGCGGGACAGTTTGTACGGAGGACGGACGAATGCCACCTGTTTGCTGTACCAAGTCGACGAGGAGAAAGGAGAAGAAATCAAATACTTGGACGTGTGTTCTCTGTATCCGTACGTGTGCAAATATTGTCACTTTCCCGCAGGGCACCCACAATTGCTGACGGAACACATCGACGTGGACAATATTCGACAATACGAAGGATTGATCAAGTGTAAAGTCTTGCCTCCCACGAACTTGTACCATCCCGTTTTACCACATCATTGCCAAGGAAAACTGATGTTTCCCTTGTGTCGTACTTGTGCTGAAACGTGCAACCAAGACCACCCTTGTCAGCACACTCAGGAAGAACGAGCCTTGACGGGAACGTGGGTCAGCGTGGAATTGTTTAAAGCTCTGGACTTGGGATACCAACTGTTAGAAGTGTACGAAATTTACCACTTTCCCAAGACAGAAAAATACCACAAGGGCGACGATTCTCAAAAAGGCATTTTTGCAGACTACGTGAATGCCTTTTTGAAACTGAAACAAGAAGCTAGCGGATATCCTTCCTGGTGTCACACTCCCGACGACCAAACAAAGTTCAAAGAGAAATACTGGAAGCAGGAAGGCATCACTTTAGACCACATCGAGAAAAACGAAGGAAGGCGATCGTTTGCCAAAGTGATGTTGAATTGTTTGTGGGGCAAAATGGCACAACGACCGTGTTTACCCAAGACGGAGTATTTGACAGAACCTTTCCGATACTTGCAGATGATTCACGACAAAACCAAATACATGAAACACGTGGACGTCGTTCGTGAGGACTTGCTCTTAATCAATTACGAAGAAGAACTGGACTTTGTAGAAGCCGACGAATTTGGAAATGTCATCATTGCGGCCTACGTGACAGCCCATGCTCGCTTAAAACTGTACGAAGCTTTAGAACTATTAGGAGATCGTGTGCTGTATTTTGACACGGACAGTTGCATCTACATTGATCGCCTGGGTCAACCTCACCCTGTCATCGAAGGAGACCGTTTAGGAGCCTGGACGGACGAGCATCCCGACCACAAGATTCTCAGTTTTGCAAGTGGCGGTCCCAAAAATTACGGCTACGAATACCGGAACAATCAAGGAGATGTGCACACGGAGTGTAAAGTGAAAGGATTGACTCTTAATTATCGCACCAGTCGAGTAGTGAACTTTAGCATATTGAAAGAAGCCTTGCAGTCTGGACAGGATCGAAACTTTAAAGTGACCACCCACGAACCGCACAAGATTGTACGTTTACCCACACACCAAATCGTCAGTCGACCCTTGGAAAAAGTTTATCAAATCGTGTACCAGAAGCGAGTTCGGCTTCCCAATCACTTCACTTTACCGTACGGTCATGCCGATATTGGTCAGCATATAAAAAGGGACAACGTTCAAGGTCGATAGTTCATTGTGACTACCATTGCTAAGCGAGAAAGATGAATCCATTCACACAGCAAGTATCCAGTAAGAGTACACTCAAGTACGATGCTGTGCCTTGCGATGATAGGGATGCCGTACGCTATGACCTTAGTGATTCAGTACCACATCATCATGGGAACTTTGCTATAACTACTACTTCTACTACCATGCCTACCATGGAAAGTGATGCTGTACGTGTCAAACCTGACGGATGTGAAAGCGATGCCACTCGTTATCGCACACCTTTTCACTTTACTGGTTTTCATGGTGGATGGCCACCTCCACAGGAAACCAAGCGACTACCACCCTACGGATGTCATGTAAAACTGAGCAAACTCCTAAGGATTTCACCGTACCCTCATCGAAATGAACCTGTGAAAGACGAATATTCGTTCCCTGTGCGTTTGCCAGAATACTGTGATTTTGAAAGTCGATTGCAAACCTTCCAAGGAAAATGGCCAAAATATCTAGGAGGACCTACCCCCGAAGAATTAGCCAGAGCTGGATTTATCTACTTGGGCGAAGGAGATAAAGTCAAGTGCTTCAGTTGCGGTGTCTCACTTCACCAGTGGGAGAAGAAAGATTGCGCTTACCTGGAACATGCTCGATGGTCTCCAGAGTGTCACTACCTGCCTTTAGTGGGACCTCGTCATTGAAGTGACCCTACCATGTTGTGTAAAAAGCTAGCTACGGAGTTAGGAGTCCAACGTTGGACAATCCCTAGACAAGTATTTAAACCCGATGTAAAAAATAATCTTCAAAGATTACCAAACGAATTGCAAGAGAAGATCTACAAGGACATATGGCAGGGACTTGCCAGAGTCAAATCTCAATTAGTGACTGTAGAACATTTGTGTCGAGAAATTCATAAGAGGAAATTGACCAAAGTCAACAAACAAGTCCGATTTATCTGGATCAAGTGTGCATTCGTTCTACTATTTCGCTTTAGACCATTTACATTTGAAGATTTTATTGACATTCTTGACCGTTTCCTGGAATGGCAGTGGCCAGAAATTACCCACTACGTTCATTACTTTCGCTCTAGGAGAAGTGTTTGACTGACAGGGTTATGGATACTTTACAAGAGAACATTCGTGCTTTGCCTGTGGAATTGAGAGAATGCATTTACTGTGAGTTCGTCAAAATACAAGTGAAAAGAAAAGAATCATTGCATCCGTTACGTCACCGATGTTGGAACCACTGGTACCTAAATGCTATAAGAGGATTGATTCTGATGAAAGTGTTCCAGTGGTCAGACATTGATCAACTACTCGTGAGCAAGAAGAATTGTGTTGCTGATAGTGATTATTTTTACTACCAGGTACACTTACTGCATCGAATTCCAGAAGAAGAGTTAGAGGGTTACCAAAATCTTGTACACAATGTAAACTTACTTGAAGAGGAAACTTCTGAACGACGTGTGATGTGCAAGTTAGTGACTAAATATTTTGAATACGCCGACGGAATACGACCACTTCTGTGCAAAAAGTACACTTATAGCAGCCGAAAAAAGAGGGTATAAAAACGTTCTACCATGCCACGACCTTTATCATTCGTGATACAACAGATTCCGTGGAAGGAAATCAATGACAGTATTCAAACGGTAGAGGATTACCAACACCTATTACGAGAACTGTCTCCATTGAATTGGGGTCGACGTGTAGTGTGTGTCTTAGTGACTTGCTTTCTGGGATTTCGTTTACCAGCTGATTCTTTGTGGACTCTTTACGAACAGTACCTATTACTCCAAAACAAAACATGAAAGTGATCCCTTTAAATGTCCACGAGAGACTCATTCTGCTCAAAGCTTTGCGCTTTCATTTGGATACTTCTCAACCTCTACGGGAAAACAAGATTCGTCAACTTTTAGGTACTGAAGATGTGTACGACGACGTGTGTGTAGCTTGTGACTTACACCCTCACTGGACAGATGTACGTGACTGGAAAAGTTGGGGGTTTGAGGCTTGGGCTAAAGAAGTGGCACACTATGCCCAAGATTTGTCATCCTAAAACATTAACACGTACCGTGAAAAAAGTCACTTTTAAACCTGTGTTAGTGTCCATACCAGAAGAACAGTCTGTCACCGAGGAAAACCACTCTCTTCAAGACAGGACTGTCATTGACATTCCTGAAAGACCATTTCGGGAGGACCCTTGTGTGACTGAACCAAGGAATGTACAGACTCTCAGAACATTACACACTACTCCTACGATTTCACCTCTTGATCACAAAAAATGTTGTACAGAGACTTGTTTATATTCCACTATGGTCGTTTTGTTGTGTTTTTTATTCCTGTACTTAACCATATGGCTTTTATGTATTTTTGTCTTTCGTGTTGTTCACTAATAAAGATGACAATAAACGTGTCCTGAAAAAGTATAAAAACTCTTGTCTTGTTTGTCTTCGTGTCACAAGTGACATTTTATTACACTACTACTACTATGGCTACCTCTGCTGTCTCTGCTCCCTCTTCCTCCACTGTCAAAGTCATTGACGAACACGTAGATCGGACTAGTTGGGAGGCCTTGTATCTTCGCCATCCCTTTAACATGCTTATTGCTGGACCTAGCGGTTCAGGCAAAACCGAATTTGTCAAACGTTTGATCGAACATAAACATCATTTGATCGATCGTCCTCCTCAACGAATCGTGTGGTGCTATAAAGAGTGGCAATCGGCGTACAGCCTTCTGCGAGAAAGTCAAGGCGATTCCATCGTCTTTGTGGAAGGCATTCCTGTCGAAGACGACGGAATCGTGTCTGACCCTAGTCAAACTCATTTGGTTATTTTTGACGACATGTTAGGAGAAGACGAAGAAGAAATTAAACTCTGGTTTACGCGCAAAGGGCATCATCGTAATGCCAGTGTCATTTACATTACCCAAAATTTGTTTCAACAAAGTAAAGCCCATCGTACCATCAGTCTCAATGCTCATTACTTGGTGTTGTTTAAAAGCCCTAGAGATAAATCGCAAGTACAAGTCTTAGCCAAACAGTTAGGAACGCCTTGGCTGATTCATGCGTACGACGATGCCACTCAAACCCCACACGCTTATTTACTCGTGGATTTAAAATCCACTACTCCCGATTATTTGCGATTTCGTACCCATCTGTTTCACCCCCGGTGCCAAGACGGAGGACCTATCGTGTACACGTCTCCGTCGTCGAC